>BMAV01024927.1:98057-115678 GCA_019973955.1 Trichonephila inaurata madagascariensis | reverse complement strand
TTTCTTACCCATTTCAAGTCGTCCCTTATTCCTTACCCATTTCAAGTGCCTCCCTCGTTTCTCACTGTTTCAAGGGCATCCTTCATTTCCTCCCCATTTCAGAGGTCTCATCATTTTTTTATCCATTTCAAGGACATCCTTCATTTCTTACTCATTTCAAGTGCCCCTCATTTCTTACCCATTTAATTGACCTCTTATTTCTCATCCCTTTCAAGTGGCTCACTCTTTTCTTACCTATTTTAATGGGCCTCCACATTCCTTACCAATTTCAAGTGGCCTCTCTGATTCCTCACACATTTCAAGCACCCCCTACCGATTACTTATCTATTCCAAATGGCCCTCTCATTTATTACCCATTTCAAGTGGTCCCCTTATTTCTTACCTATTTTAAGGGGACACTCATTTCTTATCCATTTTTAGTGGACCTTTCATTTCTTAACCATTTTAAGGAGCCTCAGCATTCTTTACCCATTTCAAGTGGTCCTCCTAATTCCTTACCCATTTGAAGTGCCGCTCATTCCTTACCTATTTAAAATGGTCCTCTCATTCTTTACCCATTTTAAGGGGCCCCCTTATTCCTAACCCATTTCAAGAAGCTTCCTCATTCATTACTCGTTTTTAGATCACGCTAGTACAGAAATTTTATTAATTGAAACTAACTATAATATCTAGCTGTTTGACCCGATTATTCCATTACGAAATATAAAACTCATTACTTAAAAATAAGAATACCATGACTCTTGACAGGCGTTCTACATTTGTTCCACAAAATAAGTTTAAATTTCCTTCCAGTAACTTTTGTTAAGCTCCCGTACATTTTGTGATGTTATGCTGAAAAAGTTTTCATCAAATGCACAAATTCTCTTTTTCATGTACCTATTGTTCCTGCGACTTTAAAAATAATAAAATATGCGACTTATTTCAGACTCTCTCTTGCTATTCAGGATAGGCACTTCTTCGTTCAAAAGTAGAAAACTGTCAATTTTACCCAATGAACATTACTTTTCATATGAAATTAAAATTTTTTTTGGTAGGGAATTGTCAATAACGATTTCGCATCAATATTATGGCAATGTGAGAATTGGTTTCAATTATTCTTAGCTATTTTTTTCCTCCGTGAATAATTCTCCATGTAAAATCGTACTCATAAGGCCAAATGTGTAGCATCTCCACATTCTCACTAAGACCTTTGTCATCGATATCCTGCTCTGAAGATGACTTGCATCATCTTCAGAATAGGACACGATATCAACTTCATTGTCTGTGTACTAGTAATCCAAACCGCTTTCAGTAGTGATCAGTGGACACGATCGCAATCATCGCCACTTGTACAGGACTCACAATTAGAGGACGCGGAAATCGATTCACCTAATTTTACACAAAATCCGGACATACCAATACGGAACTGGACAATTGGATCCGGTGTATGAGTCAGCAGCTGTTTCGTTTGCAATAATGGTTGCTTCATCTAGCCAATTAGGAGATCCACTGATACGTTGTCTGGTTGAAGGGTATCCGAGTTATAGACTCCGCTTTCGACTCTATGTAAAGTGGTTTTGTCCTATTCAAAATACAGTAAACATTTGCAATAAGCCATTCGGGATTGTGTAGTTACAGTACGGTAATAGGACAGGAAAGAGGAAATGCATCGTCGGATATTAGAAATTAGGCTTATTGCAAATGGATAAGTATACTAAGTTGCATGGGAAAAAATGCATTGAATGTTGTTTAACTATGAAAGGCTATAATTAAGTAATTGTATAGTCAATTATATACGTGTGAGTTTTGTACTTATTAACTACTGTCAAATTAAAATTTGAAAATATAAGGCAAAAAAACCTATAGAGCAAGTAATATAAAAAATATTAATTCCTACTGAGGTGAAGAAGGAAAAATTTTTTATTTTAGTTACTTTTAAGAGGCGAAACATCTTTTAAATTAACATGAAAAACTTTTTAACCACATTAAATTTTTGTAAAAACATTTTTTAATAAAAGTTGAAAAGAAATGGTAAGAATTCATCTTAAAATCAGTGTAAAAGAAATGCTAACGTCTAACAAGCATATGATTATTCGGTTTAAGTTAAATCTTCACCACAAATTTAACAAAAGCCGTTTTATCCAATGGTTCTGCCATCTAGAGGAATAATAACGACTGAAATATATCTCTTAAATAATAATTAATTAATTTAATTTAATTAATGAATTAATATTTGAAAAAAACTGTATTTATGTCAAGTGTCATCCACTACAAGTTTTAAAAAATGTATTTGAACATGAGTGGATGAATGAAAAGTATTTTATTAACGATTAAAAATTTAAACAAGATATATATATATATGGAGAGAGTGAACTAATAGTAGAAATCGAAAAAGGAGTAGTAAAAATTGGTATATTTGTTCATCAATAAGCCTCCCTTTTTTTTCTATTTGTAAAGAATCAGTCGAAGAAAAAAAATAGTCAATGTTCTAATGAACAAATGATGATTATGATAGTTTGATGAGGATATCATTTATTGTTTTTTTAAGGAAAATTGTATCCAAACTAAAAAAAATTTGCTCTTTGGTTGATTGTTTATTAATGTCACACTTTGAAACTTCATGAAGACAATCAACGAAAGATCTCGTAATTTCGAACTTTGGTCAAGTGACGAGGTAGGCACTTGAACTGCCCCTCCACTTCCAAGTTTTCCTACCACGCCAGCATGAGAACTTTGAGCCTCAGTATATTTAAGCCTTTACATGATATTTAAAATTTTGAAATGTTACATTTGTTAAAAATGGTAACAATGAGAGAGAAACATTTTCTCCTTATTCCTTTCTCAATATCCTCCATTTTCTCAGCTTATTATGATCACAAAATTAATTTCGCTTCAGACTGATCACCTGATCGAAACATCTGCTCATGCGCCTCGGGGCCCAAGGTGACGTATACTGATATGGGCACACAGTAGACCTTGGTTCACATGAGCTGTTGCACCACTGACATGAGTTTTATAGTACGTGAAATAATTTTTTTATTATATATATAATTAATGCTTTATTATAATTTATTTTATTCATTAATACCAATTGTTTATTTTTTACTGTTTTTTATTCCCAACAATCTATAAAACCAAAAGAATATGCTTGGCGGTGTATAGAGGTACAACACGAAAATGTTGTGACTTTCGGCTCTCAAGCCCTCCCCTGTTAAAGATTTCTTTGGGTGTCCCTGTAAGCTCATTATTTAAATTAATATAAAACTATCTCATGGTAAAACAATTATATTATAATTATCTGCTAAAATCAAAAGTATGAAACATTAGATGCTTTTAGCAAAAAAAAAGATCCTATAAGAAACAGCTTTTTCTCTTCAAAAGCAATCACAACACATTTTTCACTAAAAAATGAGGACAAAAAGAAATCAGGTTCAATTTCAAGATCTAAATCACTTCTCTTAGAAAAAAAAAAACTAAAATTTTTTCCCCAAGTTTCTAAACCCCTTTTTTCGTCGGTTTAATCTCAAGTTTTTATCCCTTTTTAAAAAAAAAAAAAAAAACAGAGAGAGACACCTTAAAAGTTCCAATTCGTACAACACTCGTGATTACAAAAAGTTAATCCCATTAACCGAGTCTAACCCCTACGGCACTGTTTCCTCGCTCACCCAATTCCACCTGTTATTTACAAGAAAAAAGAGGGGAAAAGTCCCTACGAAAACAAGCAATAAAAGAAAGAAAGGGAAATCAGCACTGGACGTTTGTATGTAATTCACTCTGGGCCAATCTCAGTTGATCTGTAATAGCCCAGGACACAATAGGCAAGATAATTGCAAAGACGCCAGCAAGATAAAAATCCCGGCTAGGAATATCGACAAAGAAATGAGAAAAGATTGCTTCTATCTCAGCAATCAATGGCCGCATACTGGAATGTTTGCCTTTCCGGACACGGGTCCATTTTTCGGGATATGGATCCGGAGATCAGGAATGGGAGAGACAGAGAGGAGCAGTCAGGTGGTTCTGTTTCTTGCTCTTCCCCTTCTGTCTTTTCTGAAGATTGTTTGCAAGGAGAAATAAATGTACTGACGGCGGAATTTATATAAAGACTAGGATTGCCTTTGAAAGAGTAAAGAAAAGATTGTGGATATAAAATGGTTGCGGGAAAATATGAAAATATACCTACTGTACTTTTTTATTAATTGGATGGAAAAATTGTGGTATGCATATCCTTATAGATATTAGTATTTTAAGGTATCCGACTACGTTCGGAACCGTGATTTTGCAAAAACACATAAATGGATAATTTTCATGATATTTAGTGTCACTTAGAGTAGAATACATGTATAAAATTGTTTTAAGGACATTTTGACAAAAAAAAATTATTTAAATACACTATTTTGGCAAAAAAAACTAACTTAGAATAACCTTTTTCCAAAATGTTCTCCTTTTGTGAAAAATGCTTCTATTATACTAATATTTTGCCTGTATATAGCTCAGACCTCCCTACAGAGGCTCAACAAGAATTTTTGAAATATATTACATAGAAGTGGGTTTATCTATATTTTACGAAAACAGAGTGGAGCAATTTTAAGAAAAAAACGCCGATAATTATTTGAATGGGTGGTGATTCTGAAAATAATGTGAATTTTTCAAAAATTCTAGTTGAGCCTCTGTCTGAGCTATATACAGGCAAAATATTATTATAATAGAAGCATTTTTAACAAAAGGAGAACATTTTGAAAAAAGATTATTCTAAGTTAATTTTTTGCCAAAATATTGTATTTAAATAAATTTTTTTGTCAAAATGTTCTTAAAACAATTTTATGCATGTATTCTATTCTGAGTGACACTAAATATCATGAAAATTATCCATTTATGCGCCTTTTTAAAATCACGGTTCCGAACGTAGTCGGATACCTTAAAAAGACAACGAAACAAAAGCTAAAGGAAAAACAAGTAGAACAACTAATATTAAAAAGAAAAAATTAAGTCAATTCCTACTTAGATCAAGAAAAAAAATTTTATTTTAGCTACTTTTTATTAAATAGTTACAATCAATATAAATATGTATATACATATGACAGAATCACAACATTAAGTGGTAATTAATTTTTATTAATTATCATTAAAGTATCGTATGTCATCCAAAACAATCGTGTATATGAAATTTCAGTTCAACTGAATGCGTGCGAACGTGAGAAAAAAAACCTTTTCAAGTTTCGACAAAAGTCACCAAAATAGTCGCTAAGTCGCCAAAAATGATGCCAATGTAGCTATTTTTGTTATTCTTTAAATAATTAGCTTTAATCAATTAATTTTTATTAATTATAATTAAATTATTGTATTGTCATCCAAAATAATCATGTATATAAAATTTCAGTTCAATTGAGCGCTTTAAAATGTATTTTATTAACGCTTGAAAATTCCACCAAGATAAATAAATAAATAAATAGAGATTTTGAGCTAATAGTAGGAATTGAAAAAAGACAATGCAAAAAAATATATATTAGATCAGTGTTTCTCCAACTGTGGGGCGCGGCCGGCCCCCTAGACGGGCGGGATAACCCTACAAGGGGGGCGCGAGCATACTGAAAATTAGAAAACAAAAGATTGTTTAAAAAAATTATTAAGAGGTGTTGGAAAGCTAAAATCTTATTTTTTTGACAATTTGAGATTTTTACATTTTCAAATTGTAAAGATCTTAACCTTTCTAAAAATACCTTATTTTAACCTCTAGGGTATTTAGAAACCCTTAAAACCTATTTTTAAATAATCGTTGAATCTGGGCCACGCTCATTTTAATGGCAAAAAATGTAAACAAAGTACTTCGTTTTTATTTAAAAGTGTAACGTCTGATATAAACCAAAACAAGTATCTTTTGTTTTAAATTAAGCCTTTTATTTTTTTATTTCTTAGCCGATTAGAAGTCTCACTGTATACATTAAAATCAATTTATCTCAAAATGTGAATTTTAATGTGCGATGTACCCTTTCTGAGAAACTACTGTTCACAGTTATGTAAATTTTTTATGAAATATTTATAATGATTTCTAATATATACTAAAATGAGCTTTTTGTAAAAATCTCAAAAATTTATTTTTTACAAATTTTTTAAGTGAAACATATGTCGAATTTCGCAATGTTTATTAAAATATTTCATAATTTATTAAAAAAGTCAAAATTAGCTAAAAGCTCATTTCAGTATAATGAGAGAGGTGTACTTAAATTGCATGAAAAATTTCAAGCATTTACATAAAACAGATTTTGAGAAACTGTACAGCGAAAATAGCGAATTTAACATTGTCAGTATAGAGAGAGAGAGAGGTTTCCAACTCCCCTTAATATACTAAAAGCAAACAAATAAAAAATGAAATACACATTTACGCAATAAATATATTAGTAGTAAGCAATAAATTTTATAATCATTTTAAATATACTACGTTAAGAACAAGTTTAATAATTATCAGTGTCCCCATCGGCTTATCATATATAAAATTAAAAACGAAAATTAACACTTATCTTGTTAATTTATAAGGCTTATAATTAATCCCTTAAATGCCGGTTAAAAATTACGTCATTTGCTCCATAATGCCACCATTTAACTCGTAAACGAGCGTATCTGGTGTATTGGGGAGGGGGAGCTTAAAGGAATAACGAAACAAATAATCTGAAACAAATAAATCCTTCGCAAAGACAATCAAGCTCCTTTTACTGCATTCCAAAGCCTTCGGAATAAATCTATGTATAGCAGTGCACAGAAAATATTGTACTTCAGAAAGACGTATATATACGTCCGGAGCAATTAACACACTGGCTGTGTGAGACATTTATATACGCCGGTGGCACTAAAAAGGTAAAAGTCGAAATGTAGGTTTAGCTTCAAAATATAATGTTATTGAATTCAATGCATCGTTATTGTATTGGGGGGTGGGCGCGATGAAAATAATGATTGAATATTGGGTAGCGAATATTGAAAGTTTGAGAAGCACTGTATTAAATCATTTTCCAAAAACTCAATAAATGTTTTGTTTTTTCAAAACCTTGATAATTTTGCATTAAATTTCAGTGTGAATATTTTTGCTTTATTGATTTTTATTAAATGCAGCATATATACATATCTATGTAAATAAAATGTACTCTAATATACTAACTTAATTTTGTTCAATGTATGATTTTTTATTTGCAATATCCCTTAACACAGTGCTTCTCAAACTTTCAATATTTGCGACCCAATATTCAATCATAATTTTCATCGCCTCCACCCCGCCTCCCTTCCATACAATAGCAATGTATTGAATTCAATTATACTATACTTTTACGTTAAGACTACATTACAACTTTAACCTCTTCAGTGCCACCGGCGTTTATAAATCTCTCGCTCAGGCAAAGCTTTAATTGCCACGGACGTATATGTACGTTTTTCCGAAGTACGATCTTTTCTGTGCACTTCCACCCATAAAATTATTCCAAAAGCTTAGGAATGCAACAAAAGAACATTGACAATGTTTGCAAAAGATTTACTTATTTCAAGTTACTTGCTTCTTTATTCCTTTCCCCCAACCCAATACATCACATACGCGCGCTTACGTAGAAAACGGTTGGCATTGGAAAGCGAATCAGGCTTTTAATCGGCAGTTAAGGGATTAATTATAAACCGTACAAATTAAAAAGATAAGTGTTAATTTTTTTGTACATAATTTTATGTATGACAAGCCCTTGGGGTCACTAGTAATTATTAAACTTGTTCTCAACTTTGTGTTGTTAAAATTATAATAAAATATATTATGAAGTACTAATACATTTTATAAGTGTATTATATCAGTGCAAATGTGTGTTTTATTTTTTTATCACGTCAGAATGTATTTTGTTGGTTTGTTATCAGTAAATTAATAATTTTTTTAAAAAAATAATCTTTTGCTTTTTCAACAACTCAATATGTTCGCGCCTCCCTCGTAGAGTTATCATGAATCCCTAGGGGGCGCACTCCACAATTTGAGAAACGCTGCCTTAACACAAAATTCTTTTAAAACGAAAAAATATTTCAGTCCCTTCAATTTCGCGTTAAGCGATTTTCACTGTATATTCTAATTCAAGTGACACTATTTCGGAAAAAAAAATTTTTCATTTATATGTTATTGCAAATTTATGATTCCGAACTTAATTAGTAACCCCTTAAATGTGTCTATAATAAATAAATAATTTCAACAAAATTAAACATGAATTAAAACACATAATTTTCAGAATTACTACTTTCATTGTCTTGAAAAGTGTGCAAATTCTTACCCTTAAAAAAACTAAAATAAGCCAAGATAGAGTTTTGGATTTTATAAGCAAAATGTAGCATTATGCTGCACAAAACGTGTACCAAATATTCATTCTAATAATCGCACAGGGAGAATAGTTATAGCATTTAATTCTGTTTAAGCAACTGTGAAACAATTTTCAAAAGAATTAAAAGATCCCATTAGGATTTTGAAAAATGCTGACATGGACATTCTTTGAAAAACTAATTAGCTAATTACACTTTCTGCGGTCATTTACCAAAGATAAATGAGGAATAAAGTGTTCATAATGAAATGAATGGAAATTGTTTGAAAAGAACCCGTGATAGATAGAGGATTAAGACACAATGGGTATTATAACCAAAGCTAGATTAATTAAAGGATTTAGTTTAACGTAAAATACAACGCTGTTTTTAGAATAACATTTGTAAAGATCAAAATAAACACACAGCTCTTTATTGAATAATGTGTTTAAGGGGGAGGGGGGTTAAAAGTTTCATTAAAATAAATCGATTTAAACCTAAATTAGAGTTACTTTAATTGAACACCGGTGTTTCAATAGCATTTTCAATGGGAAACAAAAGAATTTGACATCTACACAAACGTGGAATTTTCTTTAAAACGTTATAGTTTCTCGTTGCCTAGAGGTAGCGTGCCCGTATCGTGAGCCCAAGCTTGTGGGTTCAGTCCCGGCTGGAGTCGATAAATTTTCTGGATGCAAAAATCGTTGGTACCTAGGTCATGTGGCATGCAAAAGATCCCTTAAGTATCAATTTGACTCTGGTACTCTCATAAAAATTAAATGATGACAGATATTTAGCATCCAACGAGAGCCTTTTTTTAAAATTTCTAATGGGCTGCCGATTGATGTTTTACTATTGCAGACCAAGTACATTCCCCGGAAGCTGGTATCTCTTTTTAGTGCGGCACCCTACAGGCAAATACCAAACACCGCAGGTAAATTTGACATCGGTTTCCTCCCTAGAGGGAGGCACCTGAGCTCTGACGATGTGAACCTGTACAAGGATTTAATTTTTCCGAGAGCACCTAAGCCAAACAGACACTCTAGGGATATTTTATATGCTGTATGATCATACGATAAGCCACTGTCGATTTTCTGCATATTGAAAATCCACCGACTTTGATCGGGATCGAACCCACAAACTTAGGTGCAGAAGGCCAGCCACAAAGCAACCACGCTATCCAGCCGGCTCCAACGAGAGTTTGAATTGAACAAATTCAAGCGTCCAAAATTTGGTGGCGAGAATCGCCACTAGATGGTGTCTCCAATGAAATAGCTCTCACACTTGGAGACTTCGCGTGTCTGCAAAGGTTTGGCTGCCAAAAAAAAAATAAATAAATAAACAAAATTTTGGCCATGATCCCCCCGAAACGTCACGGGGTGCTTATTCTTTAAATTTGCACGCAATGGGAACATAATTTTAACTGCAACTTTAGTTCTTAAAAAGTGTCGAATCGTCACATTTTGTGGCATTCATCAGCTTCCGGATCTGACCAATCAGCGTGCTAAGATTGGGAAATCATGTGACAAAAGAATTTTCTGGAAATTTTCGTGTGAGTGAGTGAGTGAGTGTTGGGGTTATTGGCGCAAGAGCCAACCTTGGCTAAACTGCGCCAAACATTCGTTACTACATTAAAAGTGTAAAATCATTAAAAAGTTTGATAATTTATTATCCGTGACGTGTGAGTATAAGCTGAGACATATGGATTGAAGTAATAGCACTTTTGTCTATCATAAGCTTTGAGCTTTTGTTTTATTGTTGCTTCTTATGTGTTAATATTTCTTAAGTCGTCGACTCATATTTGAATTCATTAAATCGCTTAAAAGCCTTTCGGTTACAACTGCATCAAAAATATATGAAGGAGCTGCGTCCTTCATAATGTGATAAACCCTTGATTCTTAAAATAGACTAATCATTACACTTCCGTTTGGTTGGGTATTTCATGATGTGTGTTGTTGTGTGATATAGTGTTTATCTGAATTATTGATATCTAAGTCCTAGCATTAACCGTACAATTATACTGAAAAACGTTCTGATAGCCTTGTTAGCTGTTAAACGTATATGTGCGAAAAAATTATTAAAAACTAATTTTATTACTAGTAAAAGTAGGCATAAGCAATAATCTATTCCATTTTGTATAGTAATTTTTTCAATTCCTACTATTAACTCACAATCTCTATATATATTTATTTATTTATATATTTATTTATTTATCTTGGTGGAATTTTCAATCGTTAATAAAATACATTTTAAAGCGCTCAATTGAGCTGAAATTTTATATTCAGGATTATTTTGGATGACAATACAATATAATAATAATTAATTAAAATTTTAATTAATTATAACTAATAATTTAAAGAATTACAAATACAACCACGTTGGCATCATTTTTGGCGACTTGTGTCAAAACTTGAAAAGGTTTTTTTCTCACGTGTTAAAGTGTTCAGTTGAACTGAAATTTATATACAGGATTGTTTTGGATGACAATACGATACTTTTTAAAGTTGATTAATAAAAATTAATGACCACTTAATGTTGCGATTCTACCATATATATATACATATTTATATTAATTGTAACTATTTAATAAAAAGTAGCTAAAATAAAAAAAAAATTTGTTGATCTAAGTAGGAATTGATTTAATTTTTTTTTTATATTACTTGTTGATTTCTTGTTTTCAGTACATTTTACTTGAACAATACAATAACGTTATACGAAAGCAGTTTTTAATACATAACTGCTGCAGAAACCTAATATTAATGACAGCGAGCTCAATTTTTGTTGTATTTTAAATTTGTACAGTTCTCATGTTCGGACTTGATTTATTTTTTGAATTTTTATCAAAGATAGTGCTCGAAAAAAAATGGTATCTCCGATTTTTGAGAACAGAGCAATGAAGTTATGTAATGCGGATTAATTGACTAATTATTTGTTTATTATTGTTTCTCTAGTGAGTGAATAGAGTGAGAATTATATTAACTTCGCACTATAAAGCTGCAAAAGAGCTATTGGTGACGGACTTCGTAATTTTGAACCATGGTCAAGTAACGCGGAAAACACTTAAACTGTCTCAGCTCTCTGTCGGCTGGATAAAGGGAGGTCAAAAGTTGACTTGCCGTAAAACATAAGCGTCAGATTGAAATATCTTGAATACTTTCCCACGAGAAACTACGTGACTGTTGAGAAGTCATTAGTTTCCAAACAGGGTGAGTGAGTAAGTGAACATTAACGTCACATTATTCAGCTATTTGAGGGCTTTTGGCGATGGACCTCATAATTTTGAATCATGGTCAAATGACGAGAACACTTGAACTGGCACCCACATCTTCTAACTTCCACACCATATCAATGGGAGGAAGTTTGAGCTTCGACTGATTTAATGTGCAGCGACTCTACATGGGGGTCTTCAGTGGTACCAGACCCGAAATCATGACACGCCAGCCACGAGCCCGTGATCTTGACCACTAGGCTGCCACCACCACAGAGTTACGGTAGGGCTATTGACGATGGACTGCCATATTTTTAAACCACAGTTCAAGTGACGAGGACGATATCTGAACTGGCACTTTCATCTGTAAACTTTCTCTCCACATCCATTCAACCTCGCCATATTTAATGAATACACTCTGAGTGACAACAGGACTTGAATTTACTACGCGAAGGGAACATCACCACACAAGTATTCATGACCATAACCATCCTCGTACTTGATCATGGTTAAAAATTACAATGTGTGTCACAAATAGCCTAGTGGTCAAGGTCGCGAACTCTTGACCGTTGTGAGTTCGATCCTAGTACTGCCGAAAATCCACCGTGTACAGGGGAGGCGATGCGCGTTAAATCGACGCGCGTCGATGCTCAAACGTCCTCCCGTTGACGTGGAGTGGAAGTTAAAAGAGGGTGGTGTCAGCTCAGGTATGGTCCTCTTCACTTGCCCATGGCTCAAAATTACGAGATCTGTCGTCGAAAGCCCTCGATTAGCTGAATAGTTCGACGCTAATATTCACTCACTCACTCACAAATAGCCTTCACGTTGCTTCACAGAATGACGTAAATAACCAATCAATAAATCAGTCTGAAAATACTGCCTTCACCATTAACCAATGGCGGCAGCAACGTAGCGTGGAAGTAAGGGAAATAAGATACTAGAGTAAGTACTACCCACAAAATCTAACCATGGTTAAAAATTACAAATTTCATCATCGACAGCTCTAATGTGGCTTTAAACTGAAGTTAATTGAAATGAAATCATTCTAAAGTATATTAATAAGAAATACATAAACTACACTTACAACATTGAAAATTGCAAAGTGACAGACTCTTTGCAAACGTTACATAATGATAAATATATTAAGAGTAGCAATTTACGATTCATAAATTTCGTTCTATGAAGTCAAAAAAATCAAAACTTCAAAAATATAGGGGGAGGGGGGAGACTTTTTATCACCATATAATAAACATTTGGGACCGATTAAATCTAATTTGAATAAATATTCTCTTTGACAAAAGTATCCAATTTTGAATTTGCATATTCTTTCAGCTAAATGGGAACTTTAATTATGAAGAAAGCGATAGCATTTGGGGATTCAGAAAAAAAAATGCATGCAAATCATTATTTATAACGGCTTAAACCCAATTTGCATTTTTAAAAAGTGAATTAAAACAAGTGTTACGCTTTAAAATGTGATAAAATTCTCAAATTAAAAGAAGTAGTAATTGAAAAAATACTGTCGCCGCATATTATATGCACTCCATTTTAATAAGAAAGGGAAGAGAGAGAAAACACTCTACCAATTTGAGAAGGAGGGAAAAAGAGGAAAAAAAGAAAGAAAGGGAAAAACAAAATCACAACATAAGTACCCCCGTTGCATTCCTTTTTCACAAATATGAACAGATTTTAAACGGAATTCTTAATGAGGGTTTTAATTTCATCAAAGCAACCGACCCCCGTACCGGACTATCACAAATCTCACGACAATCGTCTGCTCTTAAAAGGAGAAGGGGGTCACGAAGGAACTTCAAAGGCGACCAGGGGGTGTTTCGACTTCTGAAGTGCATAATCGTTTGCACTTAAAACTCATTACCGCTTGTCCTTAGTTTCGTCGGGCTAAATCCTACTTAAGGAAGAGAAAAAGAAGTTCTTTTTCGAAAACCACATCATTCGTAAATGGGCCGAGACCTCCTTCTCCACCCCTTGAAGGAATGGAATAGAAGGAATGTTTTTTTAAAAATTCTCACAGGATTGCAATATTTTTTTTCTTTTTCTTTTCTTATTCCCTGCGCGTAGTGGGATCTTGCTGGAGCCTCATTAGTAATTTAAACTCGTTAAGTCGGTCCTTCGGGTTTTAGAAATTGCGTGTAATTAGAACGAAGTGAAATTGCCGATGGCGTAATTCAAGGGATTATGTGGAAGAAGGGGAATGTTATGTTTTGCCATACCCTTGCCCCTCCCCCTGTATTTCTCTTTTCTGAAGTGAAGACAAGATTCAGACTCTTTCCATTTGGACTGTTAGAGTATTGTATACATTCTTCAAGGATGGGGAAAAATCTAGATATCTCTATTTGGAAAGATGAATTTAGCTCTCTCTACGACTCAGAATTATATTTTAAAACAAGACCTTCATAAAGGACTTAAATAATGACTCTAAACATAGGAGTTCTAGTGAAAATTTTGAAAAAGGAGAAGTCTTGTAAAAATCCTATTCAAAATTCAGAAAGAAAAGGATTTGAATTTTAATACAGTAGGGAAAAAATGTTATAAATATTATATAAAATTTTCTTTCTTTTATATTTCTCTTTTTATTAAATGAACCCTTTAACTGCCACCGGCGTATATATCCGTCTCACTCAACCAATGAGTTAAGTGCTCTGGACGTATATAAACGTCCTTCCGAAATACGATTCTTTTCTTTGCACTATTATCAGTAAAATGTGGCCGAGGTAGCCAAGTGGTCAAGGTACTGGATCATGGCTGGCCTGGTCACGCGAATTCGAGCCCAGTACCACTAAAAACCCGCCGCGTAGGGGAGCGATGCACGTTAAATCTCTCGAGAGCTCAAACGTCCTGTTGGTGTGGTAGTTAGAAGAGGGTGGTACCAGCTCAGGTGTCGTCCACGTCACTTGACCATGGTTCAAAATTACGTGGTCTGTCGCCAAAAGCCCTCGTGTAGCTGAACAATGCGACGTTAACATTCAATCAGTCACTCGCTATCAGTAAAATTATTCGGATGTCTTTGGAATGCAATTAAATGACATCAACAATGTTTACGAAGGATTTACTTATTTTAGAGAAAAATTTGCTTATTTATAACTTTTCCACTCCCCTAATACACTGCATACGCGTGTTTATGTAAAAAGTGATGGAACTGGGGAACGAATCCTGTAACTTTTAATCGGCAGTTAAAGGGTTAACAACAGAACAGATCTCAGTTAAAGATCTGTGAAAGATCCAGAGTAAAGTTTGTGATGGGGCTTTACCGTGTTTTTCCTACTAATCCTCTTGGGGAATCCTTGGAGCTAGTACTGAGTTATTTCATAGCCAATCCTCTCAAGAAGAAACCGTGATATTCAGATTAGTTAGTAGATATATAGTGAAGGTTTTGTAATAGCAGGAAGAAGGAGACAGAAAGCTGAGATGCTGAACGCCGTGAGCTGATGGTAAGGAATTAAACTTGGAAGCGTAATTAATTATAGAACGGGTCTTAGCGAGTTACAGAAATTAAAGAAGATTAAGATTCATAGGATAACTTTGCTTAAAGTTAAGCGGTTAGGACTCCAGACATTTATTTACATAGAATTTAGGGATACGTTATCACTCCTGATTGCCTTCCTATAGTAAGACTTGCTTTGCTCAATATATTTGGATAATAAATTGGATTTATTATGACTAGTTTGGGTGATCAATTCTTACCTCCCACAAATCTAGGTCGCATAGATGAAGATATGATACCCCCAGGTAGGGTGATATCACAAGTTCTAAGTCGCCAAGCATTTGATTATTTGCCAAATATAGATCGGCTTTGGGGGGAAATCTTCAAAGAATATTTTATAATGAATCAGCAGGAAAAAATTACATACCCCATCTCGAAGTATATTCCATATTAATTCAGAGAAATTTTAAATCTCATTTTATACCTATGCATGTGATCATTCATTTGAAGCCTTCCGTTTGTATTTATACAATATTTTCGTCGGACTCTTGTCGGGATTCTGTGCCATGACCTATGAAGCAGGATGTCCCAAAACTCAACGTCAATCGGACACGAATTGAAAAGGCGAGTCATAGTATCTTTGTAAAAAAAAATAATAATTCTTTATCACTTGGTAAAGGGATGGCTAGCATATTTTTGAAAATGTGGGAAATTGGCACCTTCCGTCCTATCGTGTTAGTATGGTTTCACAACTTTACAGAAATGTTTTTTCTACAGGGATCGTACATAGCTGAAATAGGAATCACAGTCGCAAATAGAGCAAAATACTTTGTGGTTTAACATATTTGTTTTTTTTTCGGAGTTTGAGAAAATGATGCCATCTGACAAACTCCATAAAATGAAAACTATTGTGCACACAACTCCAGGCAAGTTAAGATTCCAAAAGGGTACAAGTACAACACACTTGCTACTTTTCTATGCATAACACTTACTGACAATTTTTCAATTTATTAATAATAAACGGATTTCTTTTGCTTGATTTGTGAACGCAATTAATGTGTGTGTGTGTGTGTGAAATAATTATACTTATTAAAATTCTTATAGAAAAACAAAATTTTAAACTTTCTATATGGTATCAAAAGGAAGTCAAAATATGTTTATGCGAAGGTATTTCTTTTTCTATCTAAAAAAAAGTGTTTTGTGTAAGTATATTATTTTTCAGACATACGTGAAAAAAGAGTTTAGTGTTGAGCGTTTAGCAGAGTGTTACCGAACAAGATTAAATTAGATTCGTCAAAATAAAGATAAAAATTTCCTTCAAAACTGTGATTTCATCCGAAAACCTTTGGTCAATCACACATCCTCAGGAAAGAACGCCGGGTCTTCTTCTTTCTCAGAAAATTCTTTTCAGACTTATTTTTGCGTAGTTGGAACTGAATTTTAGAAGACGTTCTCTAGAAATTCGTTCTTACGAATATTTGCCTTTTCTTCTCATCGATCGCATGGTGAGTGGTGAAGATGCATTTTTGGGCACAGATGTAATGGTATGGATGCAAGTGGCAATTTTTTTTTAAATTTAAACAAACCTTTATCACATGTTTTCTTCCTTCAAAAGATTTTAGAGATTTTACAACCTGGGTATAGAGCCGACATCATATACGTAGTTTCGATAACGTTTTCAAAACATTTCAAAAGCTGTGAGAATCAATTTCTCACATATTTATCTGAGCTTAATTTTAGTACAAAAACGAAAATAAATCTAACCAATCAGAGATCAATTTATCACAAAGCAGAGAATTCTATCGAATATTTAGGTGACTAAATTGCTGTAACATTACAATGTGTATTAAATTACTATGTTATCGTTTCTTAAGGTATCCGACTACGTTCGGAACCGTGATTTTTCAAAAGCGTATAAATGGATAATATTTATGATATTTAGTGTCACTTAGATTAGAAAATGTATATAAAATTGTGTTAAGAATAGTATTACAATAAAAAATTATTTTAAGTACACTATTTTGACAGAAAATGAACATAGAATGACCCATTTTCAAAATATTCTCCATTTGTGAAAAATGCTTCTATTATAATAATATTTTGCCTGGGTATAGCTCAGATATCTCTACAGAGGCTCCACTAGAATTTTTGAAATATTTAACACAGAAGTGGGTTTATCCATGTTTTACGACAACAAAGGGGAGAAATTTTAAGAAAAAAACGCCGATAATTATATTTCAATGGGTTGTAACTTTGAAAATAATGTGAATTTTTCAAAATTCATCGTTGAGCCTCTGTGCAGAGGTCTGAGCTATATACAGACAAAATATTATTATAATAGAAGCATTTTTCACAAAAGGAGAACACTTTGAAAAAAGGTTATTCTGTTCATTTTTTGCCAAATATTGTATTTAAATAAAAAAATTTTGTCAAAATGTCCTTAAAACAATTTTATACATGCATTCTAATCTAAGTAACACTAGATATCACGAAAATTATCCATTTATACACTTTTTAAAATCACGGTTCCGAACGTAGTCGGATACCTTAAACGAGTACGCTAGAGCAGTGTTTCCCAACCTTTTTATCGCGGCGGACCAATCAACGTTGGATAATTTTACCACGGCCCCTGAGGGGGAGGACATTGATTGTTTATATTTTAGATTGTTTTGTTTTAATAATTTTATTTTA
>BMAV01024927.1:76145-97657 GCA_019973955.1 Trichonephila inaurata madagascariensis | reverse complement strand
GAATATAAAGTGATTTAAAAATTTAACAAGGAATATAAAGTGATTTAAAAATTTAACAAGGAATATAAAGTGATTTAAAAATTTAACAAGGAATATAAAGTGATTTAAAAATTTAACAAGGAATATAAAGTGATTTAAAAATTTAACAAGGAATATAAAGTGATTTAAAAATTTAACAAGGAATATAAAGTGATTTTCATAAAAAGTAACCCAAACCCGAGAAAAATATTCCACAGTAAATAATTTAATGTTTTTTTTTGAGCGGACCAGTAGTATTTGATCCCCGGACCGGTACCAGACCGGGGGTTGGAGACCACTGAGCTAGAGTGTGAGCATTCCTTACCTTGAAAAACGGTTTTATATAATCAATTGTAACAACTCGCAGCCTACTGATACAAAGAAAACAAATATGTGCTGAGTGTACCCCATTCGCAACATCTGTTTCAGTATTTGAAAAAAATCATACATGAAAATATCCATTTAAAATATTAATGTTCTTCAAACAGCAATATAATAAAAATATTCAAAAAATGCGTTGCTCATGCCGCCTGATCGAGGTTCACGAAATTTATCTGTCGCTTACCCACCAGCCTAGTGGTCAAGGTAACGGACTCGTGGCCGGCGTGTCACGAGTTCGAGCCCAGCACCACTAAAGATTCACTATGTAGGGCAGCGATGCACTTTAAATCTGTTGAGAGCTCAAACGTCCTCCCGTTGGTGTGGTAGTTAGGAGAGGGGGTGCCAGCTCAGGTGTCGTCCACGTCACTTGACCATGGTTCAAAATTACGTGGTCCGTCGCCAAAAGCCCTAGTGTAGCTGAACAATGCGACTTACATATTCAATCAATCAATCAAACCAAAAGCTCTCATAGTGCGACGTTAATATTCAATCACTCACTCACTCCAACTACTATTGTCCATGCAATTGTCAATTTAAAGGTATAAACATTCATGTGCGAATATCAAATTAAAAGAATAAATTATGTTCTGGATTGAAAAGAGGGTTTTCCATTTACTACAAATATAGCTTATTTTTACATAAATGCGTTTTCTCGATTCCTACTATTAGTTCACACTCTCCCTTTATATATATATATACAGTATAATAAAGTAAAAGTGAAAAAATTCTAGAACCTACAATGCCAAAGAAGGAAGAAATTGGAGTTCACAGATGTAGATACAACAGATGTAAATACAAAAAAGTCTTTGGACTAAACTGGAGACCTATTATGATTTCTAAAGCTGCCGCTGAATTAGGCCAGTGAAATATATATATATACATATATAGTATAATAATGTATAACCTACAATGCCAAAGAAGAAAGAAATTAGAGTTCAAGAGACATAACAAATGTAGATACAAAAAGAGTCTTTGGACTAAAATATATATATTATTCAAATTTTCAACCGTAAGTAAAATACTTTTTATTCATCCACTAAAGTTCAGATACATTTTTTAAACTTGCAGTCGATGACACGATGTTAATATAGTTTTTTCAAACATTAATTTATTAATTAATGAATAATTAGTGTAACAAACAAAAATAATAGTCCAACACCATATATAAAAAGGAAAATCGCTCGTTGTGTCCCTGCTGCGCAATGGGTTGCGCATTGGACTTCTAATTCAAAGGTCATGGGTTCGAATTCCACCTGGGGTGGCCTAAGGTCTGAGAATGTGATTTCTTTTTTCTATACTATTTTATTGGAATAATAATATTTGATAAATGATTAGATAGCAACACAAAAAAAAATAATGGTCCAACACCATGTATAGAAATGAAAATTGCAAGGAAAATCGCTTTCTATTTTGCCACTTAATATTGTGATTCTGTCATATGTATATACATATGACAGAATTGTATATTAATTGTAATTATTTAATAAAAAGTAACTAAAATAAAAAAAAAATTGTTGACCTAAGTAGGAATTGACATTTAAAAAAAAATTTTATATTACTTGTTTGTGTTACATCTTATCTTAATCTGAAAATTTTTGCTTTTTTGTTGTTTACGTGAGAGTACCAAAAGTTGTTATAATCCTCAATCCGCAAATTTTTCAGTTTTAATATCAACATACTTTAAGCAAATCATTTACAATACCTCTCGAAGCGTATCATATTTCTCAGACATATAATTCAAATAAAGCTTCGTCTTACACTTCAAAGTTATACGGTCTTCTATCCTGGAATTTTACGAAGTATGAAAGCAAGAGAGTGGTTATTCCTCTTCTAGGAAAGCCCACGCGTTCCAAGAAAGACAGAAAATGCTTAAAATTTGTTTTTTCAAATAACACTCATATGTCCGAAAAGCGGTGAAGTATAAATCCTTCCCTGGGTTGAGACCGAAATTATCTCTCTTCTCCTCTTCCTATAACTCCGGGAAACAATCCTGGAAAGCTCCGATAGGAGAAACCAGAAAGGAAAGAGGGGAAAAAAATGTCAAAGTGAGGATGCTTGGCGAGCAAAATGGCACGATTAATAATTTTTAATTTCATTATTCCTGGAGCAAAACGGGAAAGAAAAATGGGTTAATTGGGAAGAGGAAAAGGAGAGAGAGTTTTATGCAAATGTCCCCTGGAAAACAGGAGATGGTAAAGGGGGAATGTGTAGATATTAAGGGGCTTGAGGAGAGTTAGAGGAAGAAAAATGTTTTTCAATTTAAGGCTCTGATGTTCTTTGGCGCACTTTTTTCGGAGAGGCTGTTCGTGTTTTCGCAAGGAATGTAAGTTCTAGGATAAGGAGGATATTTTCCCGGGCAGTAAACATTTTTACGTTTAGTTTATTTCCTCTTCGGCGCACAAGTGCTGCGTAAAAGTGTTAACTCAGTTATATATGTGAGTGGGAAGGAGAAAACTAATATCTGGCAAGTAAAAAGTTTAACGTGAAGGGTTTTAATATAAAATACGCTGGAATCGATAGTAAGAAACTGTTAAGTTTTAGTTTAATGGTGGTTTTAACAGCTTGCTTTTGCCGTTATAATATCGAGGTCTGTTCTAAGATTAATATATTGAAAAATGCATAGCTTAAGGTATGATTCGTTCATAAATGATTATAGCGGGTGTTGTTGTTGTCCTAAGTGAATATAACAACCGAGTTATTAGGCTGAAAATGTTGTAGTTTCAGAAGTTCACTTTATAATTAAAATAATTTCTATCATATTATTTTTTGCAATGATATAGCTTTATTCAGTTTCTACATTGGGTATCAGCTTATACAAGCGAATTACTTAGAAATTGTTTAAGGTATCCGACTACTTGCGACCACTTCTTTTTGAAAAAATGAAGATATGGGGATTTTTTTGTGATTTTTAGGTTTATTTAGTATACTTTAAGCAAAAAATCGTAAAATTGAAAACAGAAAAAAAAATTATGATTATTAAAATGGGAAAAATCTGGTAAAAATGTGCAAAAAATTACATAAACGGGGCCCGCTCTGTTCAAAAATTTTTCGAACAAATTCTCAATTTTTCAATTTTAATGTGTTACTTTGTTATTCATGTTTGAAATAACCTTCAGAATAATAGATATTTTAATTTGCAAAAGCTAAAGACCTCTATCTTAGTGACTATATGAAATTGCTTAAAAAAACAGTGATTATATTCACATAAAGGACTTTAAATTTTGAAATAATACAGTGATTGATAAATCTGAAGAAAAAAATACTTCTACTGTTATACAAAACATTTACAAAAAGTTTCATTAAATTATATTCAAAACTTTTTGAACAATCATCACTGTCCGCGTTTGAGTTTTTCGAAAAAAGTTTTTACATTTCGAGTAAAACGCATTTTAAAGTTTGACATCTTGTGGAAAGTTATGGCATCTTCTTTAGTTAAAACACTTGTAGTTTTTTTTTCTAGTGAATGTGGAAAAGAGAAAAAGCTTGGTATTTTTATTAAGCTAATAAGATGGTCTATAAAATAAAATCATAAAACAAATTTGTCAATTTTTGAAAAAATCGTGATTTTAGGGTAGTCGGATACCTTAAATGCGAGTAGAGATAGTTAAATATTGTTAATTTGTGTAGTAATATTTATGTGCCATCCATTAATAAAATGAAAAAAATACATGTACAAATTTAAAAAATCATGAACATTACAAGTTGAAGAACACGCATAATAATTTTCTGAATTAATTCCATAGGAACAATTAACCTTTTGGTTTAATAATCTTTTAGATTATTAGGGTTTATTTATCAAAGAAACCTTTTTCAACTTTAGCATCATGCTATCCTTTTCAAAGCCATAATAAAAAATAAAATTTATTAAAATTTTGATTTTTTTTTAAACATTTATGGCCGTTGAAATTATTCGAATCATGATCTTATTAACGCTGAGTTGAGAATGAGATGAGGCCCTGGGCCCAATTAGCCCATGCTTTAAGATGTCCTTGTCTATGTACCCTAGATCTGAATATTATTGTTCATTATAAGAAATTATTTACAACCACAGTTGTAACACAAAATTCATATTCGACTCATTTCATTTAAGTTTTTGTCTAAAAGTTTTACCATAAATAGCTGAAACTCGTTATTGAGGACAATCACCAAAAAAAAATGCAAAACACTAAGGGGAGTCTCCATAATTATCCATTCTTACTAGCGATAACAGGTTTTCATTATGGAGTTTAGGACAGATACGAATAAAAAAATTTCTGCTCTTAATTGCTGCTTTCAGTTAAAAAAACATGTTATTACTTCAAGAGTAATAATTAATGCTCGAATTACATAAAATTGACTCCTAAATAAACAATAAAACACGATCAGTTTCAAAGCTATTTGTAGCAAGAAAAAACAGACATTTATTACATGTGGGAACACTTATTATAAAAGTTTGATTTATGTAACACTTTATTTTTTCACACTTACTCAAATTAGAGAGACATTTTGTCGCGGAAAACCCTTGTCCGGATCCTCAAATAAACAATAACCCAAAACATAAAAATATTTCTTTAACCTTCATTCATACTGTATCGATGTCGATGAGTTTTTGCTCACAAACATAAAATTTTTATCTAGTGTACTGCTCATTTGTATACACTTTCCTTAAACGTACACAAACTGAAATTGTTTTTTTCTAACTTATCTAATGTAAAATAAATATCACTGGTAAGAATGCGGATATTCTACACTTTTACTAGTAAGTACTGACAAAAAAATATTTTGGCTGCTTAAGAGTGTTCTCATTATTATCACGAATCCAAGCATAATGTACAGAAAGCTTGTGCTAGAAATTGATGTATTTTTATTTAAATTAATTTTAGATTCAAATTTACATTTCTTTAAATAAAATATTAAATGTTTAATCCCAAAAAATGTGCCTTAAATGTAGAAGCCTGTATCTTACACTGAAAAAATATTCGGTACTTACGTATTATCGCAACAATGCCAACGCTTAAGATAACTCGCCAAGGTGGCAACCCCAATCTCACACGTGTCGTACACGCAGAATTGGCAGCCAAATACTTCGTTTCATATTATGTCGCCAATATGGTTACAATTATACATAAGAACCAAGTATTCTTATAAATATTCAAGACATTAGAACAACAATTTGAGCTTATAGATTACAGTCACAAAGTATGTAGTTTCATTAAAATATTCAATCACTCTGTATTTAACATAATTTGAATTTAATGCAGAAAAAACTTCACTATAACAGTACAAAATTTTATTTAGTTATTATGTTTAATTATATATTTTTTCCTTAACCATTATTCTGAAAAGAACCATTTATTTAAGTCCCCACTGATTAGTTTTCCACGGATTTCAATTATTAACACAATGAATCATATATAATAAAGATCATTATTAAAATTATAATGTAGGCTATAAAATTATAACGTATGATGTGAATTATAAAATTTGTTTGTGAATACTCAAAATACTTGGCTCTTGTAGAATTTCAGTAAAAAAAATGAATGCAATAAAATTAATTTAAAAAAAGTGATAAATAACATCCGCTTTTGCCACACCTGCAGTTATTAGGGGAATTTAACTGAACTCACTAGGGAAGAAAATAATCGGCCAAAAGTAAACATGACTTACCGGAGAATTTAAGCTAGAATTAATGGTGTCTATTAATAAAAGATTTCGGCGATCTAGAGGGGAAATTCTCAACTGACCCAGGATATAATTGCCCTAATTAAAAGAATAGTTGCAGATGAAGAACTTACACTTTGCAATGGATATTAACCCACGTGGACATCTTCGGCAATGATCAAACTGATAACCTTGACAAGAAGGCCCGAAATTCTCCTCAACTTTCCAATAGCTTTACCTTTTCCAAAGCTGATACAATAGAGATCCAGACGTAAATTCACCTCTCGTCCAGTTAATAAACACTCTATTCCAGATCGTAATTGTAGCTGTCTTATTTTAATAACCGTAGCCAGAGTACCTACAAGACACTTTGAAAGAGATGAAAATATCCCCTGAAGGCCAAAGTTATAATACCGGTCCGCACTGTCCTGACATTCAACTTTCTCCTAAACATATTTTTAATTGTCCTTCTTTATTGGCTGAACTTCACAACATAGACATAAACCCCACTGACCATCAAATAATTTATTCGCCAAAGGTCGTCGACATAGCAAGGGCCATTTTGGAGGGCCATTTGATTTCCCTGCATTGACAAGCCTAGCACTGCATGGATAAGACATCAACAACACAACAACTATATGTGAATGAGATTTCTTTCATTTTTATTAAACTGTTAATTCCTTAGTATGCAAAATTAAATTTAATCCTTGCTTATTTTCTTCTGAGATAGGGGGAGCTAATAACTTCAAGTAACAAGGAAATTTACATTAAAACCCCTAAGAGGTTCAAAATTAAGAGAAATACTTTAGCTGTGTATAAAATCATCAGTGAATTGGAGCGTAAAAAAGCTGTCTGAAATGCTTAATAATTTATTAAATAATCACGTCCATGGCCAGTGATGTTTTAGTCGGGGCCCAAAATCATCGTACGTTTGTGAAGCATAAACGCAAAAGTAGGATTCCAACTCAGGTGTTGAACTCGTCCTTTGATTATGATTCAAAGTTACAGAGAGTATTCGTTGTGATCAGTTGACCTTTATGTCGTACAGAAATAGAAATAGACACCGTTCACGCGGAATTACCAAAATAATAACAATGGCAGCATTTACTGACACAGCTTTTGAACTGGTGACGTCTTTTTATTTTGCAAAATTGGTAGACTATAATATGTAAGTACGTTAGCATTCATTTGAAAATTATGATCAGTTGGAGAAACGTTAAAATTTCTTTAATTGAAATGTAGAAGATGTTTTAATGCGATAGATTTTATATGTTCGGGGTGGGTTTCAGTACCTCTTCTGAACTCTTCTGGATTGAGTCTGATTCAACTTAAAAACCTTCAAGTGTAGCATGATATAATATTTTAACTAATGAAAGATTACTTGAGGCTGAAGAAACCTGGCAGGGTTGTTTATTGGAATCACCTACCCATTGCTGCTCCAAACATGCCTTAGACGACTGGAACGAAAAGGACTACCTATTCGAGTCAGTCGTTAAGTATTTTATTCGAACACTGTTGGTTGCGAACTGCGGGAGAAGGAATCGCTCTGTATACCCCCTTCCTAGAGAAAATTGTTTTTGCTGTTGCGCGTTTAGAGCGACATTTATAGAAAGATTTTTTTTCCACAGCCTTTATTGCAATTGAGTAAACATCTCCAATAGGTTTGAGGGCCATTGGACTTCCGGGTCATCAGTTTAATTTTATTTGTGGTGAATGAGAGTTCGCTTAGTGCAGGGGTACTAAGCCTTTTTTTCTGCTGCGCCACATACATATGTAAGCTATTTTACTCGGGCCGCATACATATGTTAGTTTTTTCACGCGGGCCACAATATGAGGATAAATGGGGGAGGGAGGGGGAGAAATACTTTAAAACCAAAAGATAAACATAGGAAATTTAAAATGTGGAAAATTGATCAAAATATTATAACTCCTGTTTTACTTTTTTTTCAATAATTATTTTTTATATTTTTTTTTTATTTTTGTTACTAAAACTAAATTAGAAGCATTTAAGAAACACTGCTTCACAATTTCTACAACAGTAAACGCTTTCATATGATTACCAATAATGTAACAAACTTCATAGGATGTCTTTATTACCCCTATGATATTACCACTGACAAAACACTTTGTTGCTGTTGCAAAGAATATTCAAGAAAATCTATTTATCACTTCTTGAAAAAGATCTTCGATGAAAATTGTCATTCAATGATTCCTGTTTATCGATATTTTTTAAATACAGCACTTTTGTGACAAATCAAACAATTACTGATCCATGGTTTTTCTTTTTTTTTTTTTTCACTACAAAATAGTCAACCTTCCAACCATCTTGAAACGATATATTTTCTTCGAATATTTTTCACTTGTAAGGTATGAAAGATAGTTAAAAATTAATTCCACCCATAAAATTGTCGCTACTTCATTGTTGTCATCACTAACCGGAACCGTTCCTAATAGAAAAAGAATATCAATTCGTACCTGTACAACACCGACAGCAAAATGCAAAATTGAGATATTTGATTTCTTGCCGAAGAATTTCCCACCAAATTTTTAATTCAATGTTCTTAAATAAGGGAATTTTTCAAAGCAATAGACCATAACCGGGCCATTTAAAAAGACTCGGCGGCCCACATGCGAGTTGCGGCATCATGCAGGTTGAGTATCGCTGGTTTAATGCAACTAGAGGCAAATATGAGTAAAATATAGTTTCAGAATACCTTTCATACCAACATTTTATTTACAAAGCCTTAACTAAATAAAATACTGCACATCTGTTGCCAGAAATTATTTCACATTAGCAAAGGAATTAATTTCAGAACAAATCGTCTGCTAAAAGTTAATATTTGATAAATAAGAATTATGTTATTATCACAAACTATTAATCAACACAAAACAATTAAGAAGGATTAATAACTAATAATTATGTACATTTTAATTATATTTTTAAATATATCAAAAATCCTTTTAAAATTATATCAGTTGCCAAAAAAAAAAGTAGAGTTAAATTTTCTCTACAAAGTATTAAATATGCCAGCTAAGGGTATCTCATAACTGAATATTCAATTTTAATCTTAGTTTTAGGTTTATCTTACTTTATCATATGTAAACTTTGATGGGAAGAAAACGCGAATTAAAATTCAATCTATATCTAATTATATATTTTCAATAAATAGAATTAAAAAAAAAAAACATTTTTCCCTCCCTCAGAGAAAGAGAGAGAGTTCTTTCTCTTTCTCTCTCTCTCTAGGATTATATTACAATCCTCATGAATGCAACAAAAGGCGTTTTTTCAAAGAAAGTTTATAACAATTTACATTTTATGTGAGAATTAGAATTTCCTTTTGCAGAAAAAGGATTTGGTAGATAGTCTGTTTCTATGTAAAGAAATGATATTCAAAGACGAATGCAAATTATTCTACTTTTCCCAGTTTCCTCCGACAGAAAATGGATAAAAAATAATGTAAAGGTAACTTCGCAATGTAAACACCAAAAAATATCTGCAGTAGCGACAGAAGAAACATGAATATTTGGATAGGTGATCAAAAAAGAAAACAACCCGCTTGATTCAATAAACATGTAAATTTTTGGGTTTCGCAGTCGCGTCCTAATCCTCTAAGCTCCGAAGCAGAGTTTTGGTTGAAAAATCAGAAATCCACCGTGAAATGAAGTGAAGAATATTAAAAATCGAATAGTGACAAAATTGGCATGCGGAAAAGGATTAACATATATTGGTTGGAATAAGATTTCTTTTCTGTGAATTCAAACATGCTGATGTTTTTGTATTAATTTTAGGAATATGAAGGTTTGTTGCTACGTATATTGTGTTCGAAGAAATATTTTGTCTTTTAAAGTACCATATCGAACAAAAGTAAAGATGTTCAATTACTGTCAATATGTTTTCAATATATTCATGTGCAAAATTTTTTTTTAAAGAATTTTGATTTCAATATGAACATTTCTAATTTATGGTATTTGAACAGATTTCAAATATGGCATTCAAAAGTATTTTTCTTTAATCACATTTTACAATTTTCATACATTGGGTAAAATGTTGTAAAAATTAAAGGGAAAAGAAATTTTCCATTTGCGAGTATACCGTATTTATTCGAATCTAAGCCACCATCGTTTCTAAGCCGCACCCTAAATTCTCAACAAGATTTTGTGAAAAATGAAAAATAGTGTAAAATGGTTTATCGATATCCAATTTTACGAAATTTAATAAATTTAAAACGAGAACTAATAAGAAGTAAATAATTAACTATTTATCAATATTATAAACTTTTAAATACACACATGAAACTGTAATTGCTCTAATTGTCATATCCAATGAATATTTTTTTTCCTTCGATTCTAAGCCGCATCCGATTTTCAGTAGGTTTAACATGGGGAAAAAGGTGCGGCTTAGATTCGACTAAAAACGGTATATATAAATTATTTATCTTATGCATTAGATATAGCTTCAGAGTAGACATCATTACCATATTATTAAATTGATTGATTATTTTATTGACGGCGGAAGACTATTGGTAAAGGACCTCATAATTCTTAACCATACTCAAATGACGAGAATCTCACCTAATTTGGCACTCTGTTCTCCAAATTTCTATTCCATGACAAAGTAAGGGCTTTGTAATTCTTCACAAATTTAGCATGCATCTCCCAATCAGCATTAAAACTGTAACGATCTTACCGCTGGTATCCCTTTCTCATCATCTTGTCGACCTAAAGCTGTAGGAGAGAACAATGAATGACCAAGACTATCCCTGATAAATCTAATTTATTATTATCAAAGGTAATATTCCAGAACAAGCAATCTAAAAGGGAACCCTTGAAGTGATATAAAGAGAGCAACAACCTTATGTGAGTAAGTACACGAAATCCTAATAGATTAACTTTTAATCAATCCTATCTTAATAATTCTAAATTCACCAATTTATTCTAGTAGTTAAAATCCGTCCTTTAGTCACGCTGCGTGATTCTAATTCTTATCGTAGTAACACAGCTTTCAGAGGCTCCATTCCTTCTGATCTACAATTATTAAACTCTAATTTTATGTACACTAACTAATTTGCATCTCATGCTTTCTTATTCAGAGGAATGGCTGTAAAATAAACGTGATTGCTGGCCCAAAGATTCCCCAAGAGGATTAGTAGTTGAAAGTCGCGTAAAGTCCCGTCACAAAAAACTACACATTTCAATTCAAAGAATGCTATTATTCGTTTGATGGCATGGCTAAATTCAAAAGATTTTATTTTATTGTAATTCTATCAAATTTTTTCTCGTAAATTTATAAAAGAGAAATCACAAAATAATCCAACAAACATGACTAGAAATTCTGTTTAAAAGAACATTAGTTTTTTTGAGCGAACTAAGGTTTTTCAAGGTTTAGACAAAGTGAAGGTTGAAAAACTGAACTACATAAGACAGTAGTAGCCTAGGAGCTATAACAGTGAGCTCGTCGCCTCTTGCAGTGTCTTAGTCAAGTTTTATGTTCTACTGTAGTGATTTCTAAATTCGTGTACCTCTAAAATGGTAGTTGTAGAAATTTGACTGGGCACATAACCCTGTAGGGTTCTAATCCCTCATTGCTGTTTTTTGTCTGTAATTCTTTTATTAACCAGTAGTAAAATGAAAAATTTAGTGTGAAAGTAAAATTAAAAAAAAACCTTCTGCTTTAGAAGAAAAATATACTTTCAAATACTTTAAAATAAAAATTAAAATACAAAAACAGAATTTTTAGATCAGTGAAGGAGGTGGGACGGAGCCTTAGCAGTCCATGTACAGAAAAGTTCGATGATTTTAAAGGAGAGAAGAAAGCAAAAAAAAAAAAAAAAATTTCGCAGAGAGAGCATTATGATTGGCTGACTGGATTCATCAGCTAAGTTACTACAAGCTCATCTGTGGATGAGAGAACCAATCACAACATGAGTAGCAGGTCGAAGAAAACCACAACCCAAATAAGCAAAATTTTAAAACCCATAAGATGAAAATAATTTTAAGTTGTCACCCATGTAATACGGGGTACAACTTTTAATTGTGTATTTCTAATTTACGTGTCTTTTAATTTTATCCTTCTACACCTATAGCACTACTTTTAAAGTCCTAATATGCATGCTGATGAAAGCATGTATATATAGTATATTCAGAGAAAGAATGATAGAGATTGGCAAGTGAAAGTTGATAGTTTCTCCATACCAATTTTAATTTCTTGGCTGAATTGGAAATGTTAGCTTCCTAACACTAATAAACATTCAGTTCACTCACAGTGAACTCTAACATAGGCATATAAATAAATTACAATAGATTCATAATTACACTCGCTCTAGATACTTGCATATAATTAAAACAAACGGAATCATTTGTGTTTCATCTTCATTGACAACCTAATTTTATTAGGACAATTATATAGAAATCGTATAATTAAGATAAAACGAACTTATTGTACCTTTCGTAACAATACAAATTCTTTTCTGCAATCTCGACGACGAACTAAGGACTGCCTGATTAAGATAAATTATCTGTTTATTGTTTATATAACTTTCGGAAGAATTCACGGAATCTTTTTGTACATGTATGCAAGTGTCGAACACAGCTTTTTTAACCGTATTGAACAAAGTTTTTCTCGCACTCAAACACTCAGGTATCCAAAGTTTTTAAACTCAAACAATGGTTCTATCGTTGAGTTGGAAGTAAAGAGAGGGGGAACGTCGGGGAATATTCCATGCCTACCCTGGAGGATAGAAATGTGTAATCAAACCGTTCTGCTTCGCTAAAATATTCCTCCCAAATTTGTCTGCCTTTTTTAGAAAAAGAATCGGAAAAAACTATTGAAGTGGAAGAAAAACCTAAACTTTTCTTCTTCTCTTTTGAATAGCTCTTCTAACACCCTCGCCATTTTTTTTTTTTTTTTTTTTAAAAAAGAAGAAAAAAAAATTTTATAAGGAAGAATTAAGCCCACCAAAAAAGGAGAGAAAGAAAATTCCCATGATGCACCAACCCTTTTCGAAGGGAAACTCCCGACGGAATAATATTTTTCACCTCACAAAATAACAATAACAGTGGTTAGAAATACGAGGGGTGGGGGTGTCGGAATATAAAAAAAAGGGAATAAAATAGAAGAACTAACAAAGGGAAGAAAAGAAATATCGTCGCAAAAATTTCAACGAGGTTCAAACGGTCGAAGAAGTAGAATAAAAGAAGAAGAAAAAAAAAGAAGTTAGAACGAAGTTAGTTTCCCGCGCGCAGCCGCCTGGCTGGGCGGTGGAGGAGGAAGCGTGTCGCCGACGGTTACAGTTAAGAGCAGCCATCTTGAATCGATTTCCTTTAGCTCTCGGGTCGGATGATAGAACACAGATTGGAACGGAAGAGGGGAATTAGAGGTATTTTTTATAGGGGAGACCCGATTTTTATTTCTTACCGATCGGCGCACTTCGAGTTCTTTTCCTTCCTTCTTTCCTTCTTTTCCAACGTTCTTTCTCTCTCGCTTCTAGGTATGTATGTGATGAATGACGTCAGAGCGCGACGGGAAAGCAGTTTCGATATTAAACTGTAACCGTGAAAGCAGCCCTCTTTCCCGAGCTGTGGAAAAAGACATCGTTGTGTTTTATTGTTCAGGCATTGAACGGTTGCGAAAATTATTTTCTCGAGGTTATTTCAGACGACGAGAGATGAAAATTATCATTTCTGGTTCGTTTATGGTTCTTCGTAACGGCTTTGGTCACGCGAATGACAGTGCGATTGAATTGAGCGTAACCGTGCACTTATCTTTACCTTTTTCTTTCTTTTTTTCCCTAGTCTCGGTCTTACCAAAAAATAGTGCCAATAAATTACTACTCTGGTTGCAATATTTGATTTTTCCTTCTTACCTATATTTATTTTAAGGTATCCGAACACGTTCGGAGTACTTTTTTACAAAATAACATGTTTAAACATTTTAAATGGTTTTCTAGGACCCAATAGCAACAAATGCTAATATTTAATCAACAATATTTAAAATAATTTGACTAAATTTCACAAAAATCACAATTATAAGTGAGATTTTAGGAATATTTTTGTAAAACTTCAAAGCAATTAGAGAAAAAGTAATAAACTTATATTTTAGTAAAAGTATTACCCAAACAAATTAGATACATTTATCTAGAGAATGTGCTAAAATTTTAATGTTTTAATAAAATTTGAAAATTTTAGAGCTGATTGAGTAAACATCATAAGAAAAGTCACATTCTTCATGAGACCATTATTTAAATAACAGGCCCTAACTCAAAAAGTATTCATGCAATAAGAAATATATTAGTACATTCTCTAAAAAATAGCATAAATATCAGGTTGAAAAAATTTTATAGAAATACATTTGTAATCTTTTGAGTTATTAGACTCGCCATGATTGATTTCGAACAATTTAAATGCCCACTTCTGGTAGATCAAAGACCCACTTCCGGTTTTTCTAACTTTATAAAATTGCTTGTAGCTTGGCCTCTAGGCAGCGTATAATCAAAACAAAGTATGTTTTGTAAAGTCAGAAAATAGCTCTATTCAATAAAATAAAAACAAAAATATCTGTCTTGACTGAATTTGGTCATTTTCAACGTGTTCGGATACCTTAATTTATAGTACAATGACAAACTGAATAATAAAGTAAAAATCCTTTTTTAGGAGAGCATATTATTAAAACAATGGAAATCAGTGGTGTAACGGAGGCAATTAGGGGCCCCCCTGCAAAGTCAGGTTTTGGGGCCCAAGCCGGATATTACAAAGGTTACGTACATAGCATCTGTCAGACTTTGGACCCTCTAGAATCCTGCCCCCCCCCCCATTGCGGGGGTGTACATTACACCATTGAGGGTAATTCATAAGACCCTTGTGTTGACTCTCGAAATACTTGAAAATATTATTAAATCCTTTCAAAGAGTTGCCGAACTTCAGTAAGCTTTATTTAAGTCTGTTTTTAATTAATGTTAAAGAATAGGACCTGAATTTGGAACATTTTTTCAGATATAAAAGAAATAAAAAAAATTCATATGATATTCTGGCTTCACTATCCTTTATAGAGCAGTATTTTTTATCGTACTTCCCATTTTTAACCGAGTTGGTTCATTTTTTCTGGTATAAAATGTGTTTCGTGTTTTTGTCCTATATCGTAATGTTAAATGGGCTACGCCTTCACGTATTAAAATAAAAAAAATATATTCATGGAATATTTTGAAATTTTTAAAAACACTATTGTTAACAGAGGTATGAGGTAAGATATTGAAAATTTCCATGAAAATTGAAGCAGTTTTCAGTCTGAAAATGTGCTTCGCGTTTAGTTCAAGCTCTCGTACTTTTACCGAAGACAGCCTTAATGTGATCACATTGAAACCTGTAGATTATTTCGTTATGAAGCTGCATGATAACAATAATTGAATACATGGGAAATATTAAGGGAGGATAATGTTATTGAGTCGCATATGAAAAGAAAATTTTGAATACGATACTGCAAATAAATAATACTTCAAACTGATAGATGAAAATGAAATTAAGATTAAAGCCAAAGACATTTTCAAAAAATTGTCACTTTCAAGAATAATAAATTATTAATTTAATTATTCACCCTAATATTTCAAATGGTAAATGATAAGTGTAATGTGCCCATTTCTAGAATTTAAGAAGTAGGATTTATATATTTGAGATTTTTTTGATTTTTTACTTCATAGTCTTTCTTATCATCATTTTGATGACCCCCCCCCCATCCTTGATTTCTCTTCATAAACACGGACCATATGATTTCTTCGTACAGCTTAAAAAATGCTGTACATCTTTTCCAAGTATTGCATTCTAAATTACGTAAGATATATATAACATACAGAAGAGAATCCAATGTTCCTCTGTGGAGACCCTAAGCTTCCCCTTATCCAGTTCTAAAAATATGCTCTTGTAAAAAGTACAGATGGGAATTCCATCTTTGATTGCAACCTACGAAAAGTAATTGTGCTTACAATGCTCTAAAGGACTCTCCCACTCCTTCGAAAAAACTTTTTCATCCTGTAAATCTTTCATTAATAATGTAAAAAACAGCTCTCTCTCTCTCTTATATACAACCCCACATTTTTCCTATAAATAATTATCAAATCTACAAGAAATTCATTAAAAGTCTGTGGCACTTTTTGCAACTATTATGTAATGAGAAATATGTAATTATATGGGATAATTAACTTGCAAAATGTTTTCCAATTTATTCGCTATTTATTTTCAATAAGTTTGGACTGTTATTGAAACATGATTTAAGAATAATAGTTCGGTCATTTTAACAATTATGCATACATATTTACCCATCACTTATTTCGATGCATGACCAAAAATGTTTCATTATAATCAAAATATAATGTTTTTCCATTGGCCTCCATGAATTTCAACTAAAAAGCCTCATAAATTAATCTACTTCTTTTATTAACTTCATTAGTTAACAAAGTAACTCTCAGAGTCATTTAGTGGTCCTGTTTTGATGCCAATAAAAATAAAATTCTATATTTTAAAAGTTGATTCTAAATGAGAAAATTTCGTAATTTTATAATACATAGTACTAAAAGAATTGAGATAAATTCAAAGCATATAATTTACACTTTTTTGTACAATAATTAAGAAACTTATGTTAATTAGAAATTGTACACTCTTGAATATAAAGCTTTATTAAGTTATATATGTATTATATTTTATCTAAAATGCAACACCAAGAAAAGTGGCTAGAAAATTATGTAAATTTTGGAGTTACCGCACCTCGCCAAATAAAATAAATTATGCGAAATGCTCAGATCTTGGAACACTTTGAGTATGATATAAGGGAAGGCAATATCCACGCAGCTATTTCTGCCATTGTGGAAACTTTTCTGTCTCAGAGGATACATATAATAGCAGAGTTTTTCAGTTTCAACAGATAGACTATTTTACAAAGGAAATTTTGAATGGGCAGAGAAGTGCGAGTTGGTCTGTGCCTCAAATCTCAGTTACAACCCATGTAAGCGCATCCATCATCTGTGGCAAGGATGGTTGGTGAAAAAAAGTGTTGCCAATTTTGCGAGTACCGGTGTAATCAGAACGACGTCAGCATACGTTCACCGATCTTCCACCGACTAATGGTGAAAACCACTGAGCCACCATTTTGCAGCAAGTACAACATGCTCTTGGTGTTTTCATATCAACCAGAACCATTAGCATTGGATAGTTTACTAGTGGCCTGCCTCATGGCGCTTGTTAAAAAGATAATTATCTACCCTTCAAAACAGACGATTTTGTTCAAAACAGTGTCAGTTACAACATGTGCACAGGTTCATGTTCTCAAACGAAAAATCACTCTTCTATTTGTCCAATAATAATGTACGAGTGCGGTACCGACTCCGACTTGCTATGTGAAGAACGCTCCGTCGCATGACAACCCGCCATCATTGCTTAGAGTACCATCGCGTATGTTTACAGGGTCACCTTTGGCTCGTTCACTATGATGAGCCAACGATACGTAGATAATGTCAACGTACCTTTATTTTTGAGTACCTAATGTTCTTTACAGCAGGATAACTCCAGACTGTCCACTGAACGTATCAATCAACATGCTCTACAAGATGCTTCTCTAATCACAATTCATTCCTGATCTCTCTTCAACTGAACATATCTTAGATTCTTAGATATCAACGTTGCTTGCATACCTAGGCACCGACACATTCAGAAGACGAACAGTGGCAAATGGTTGACAGGGAAGACTTTCAGCCAACCCTCGTGAACCTTTTCACATATGAATTGAATTTGTATCCAGATTGATTGACTCAGGTTTCATCGCTCGCGGAGATTATAAATCTGCTGAGTTGACGTTGCTCTCACTCTTTGTTACGAGTACAAAAATCACAAAATCAACCTCTTTCATTTTTTTGTTGCTATCTCTATCTATTTGCCGAGTTTCTTCACGTTCTGGTTACTCTTTATTATTGTTGCATTTCCCACATCACATAGTAATTTAATGCTAGACATAATTGGTTACAAATTACCTAATGTGCACCACAAGTATAAAAAGATATCTTAGTTTCAATCCTATATATAAATTTCTAATCATTAATGTGAGATTTTATCTCTTTAGCCAACAATTTCTAATAAATTTGTTAGTTAGTTGATAGTTAATGTTAGTCAATAACAGAGGCGTAACCTACACCCCCGAAGCGCCCATATTCTAGTGGGACAAAAGCCTGACTGACGCCAAGTACATATTTAACCAATTTATAAGATATTAAAGGCAAAAAAAGTAGTGACTGACTCACTTGGCAGGGGGAACCTAATGCTCTCCATTACGCTATTGGTCAATAATTTTTATTATAAAGAAATATTTATTGAAAAATATCATTCACCAGTTTGTTGAAAACTTAGACACAATGCTTACTATTCCCTGCTAATCATTACTGCAGTTAAATACGCAGATTAATGCAAATTAGTTAGCCACTAAACAGACTGCGAACCAAAATTGCGAACTGCGAAATCAAAAATTGAGCTTAGAAAACAGGGTTCCAATCTTGCTTTCTCCAATAATAATCATAACACATATTCTTCAAAACTGTTAATAAAATTTTCAATGATTCTACACACGTACCATTAATAAAATTATATAGAGTAATATCTGCCCAGAAAAATTTTAAAATAAATATTTCATTATTACTGTACATTCGCTTACAATACTTTTATTCAATCCGTACAATTGAATAAAATTGAAATAATGTTTGATTAGTTTTAACCAAGTACAAACCATAACAGCTTCTACGATAATCTCAAGGCGTGCTCATTGTGCACAGTCAACGTTCTCTTTCTAGAAATCCCAATATTAAATTCTGATGGCACAGCACTATATTGAGCGCCGTGCCATTGAACTCAATGAACGACTTATAGCTTTACACTCTCCGAGTAGTAAAGCGAGAAAATGGTTTCAGAGAAATATAAACATCTCTGATTATCGTAGTAGAGTCGGATGGCCGTTATAGGCAAGGAATGTGAATTGAAATAAATGAACTGATCACATTCTTGGAAATGTCAAATTTAATTTTTCAATGGCTTGAAAGCTATTAACTGGAAGGTTAGTTATGGCATTCTAATACATTTTAATAAAAAAACATGTATTATTATGGAATTATCTATTCACTATATGTGAACCGTTTTCTTTTAAAGTGGTGCAAGTCCATTTTTGACAAAAAGTTAATTAATTATATCATTGAATTCGATCTGCTGTGAGAGCTTGTGGGACAACATTTGTTCAACTCTTTGCCAACTATTGGCTGTACGAGTGAAATGAGTTTAATAAACAAACAGAAAATGTAATAGAATTTTAGAACATTATATTTTGAAAAATAATTGATTTTTAAGCTGAATTTCCCAATTTTATATTTAGGCATTAGTAATTTACTGTTTTTTGTATTTTATGTAAACTAACTGTATTTATTTTTATACTTGTAAATCTAGAAGCAATTTCTCCGTAATCTTCTCCATTTTACCGGATTGGCAATAGTTCGTATTTTGTCATCAGACTAATTGCAACGTTTTGATGTTAGCGCAACTCAGCCTAACAAAATAGAAGTGCTCTTCGAGTTTTAAAAGCAATTTGCTATACTTTAACGTTATAGAACCAAACGTTAATAACAAGCTTTTTGTCTATAAACAGTTCCCTTCTTCCAAAAAATATCCTTCGAAATTTCCATTATTTTGTAAATATAAATTTACGCAGTTAACGAAATTATACAATTATAATTACTTTGAAAGTGGTTAAGTCCACTTTCCGCAAAGACGTAATATTTAGATTAAAAATTAAACTACATAAAATTTCCCTTCCTTTTTTATAAGTGTGGCAACACTGTTAATGTGTGTGTGGTATAAAAATTTCAGTTCATTCACTGAAATTTCGGTACTTCTCGATTTATTGCAGAGTATATAACACTTAGTAGTGTATTCTCTTTGTTCACTTAACTTGAAGTGGCATTACTTGAAGAAATATTAAAATAAAGCCTTCTTATTTTTTTTTTTTGTCATATTTAGTAAAAATTTCACAAAAAAACTGTGTTGATTCAATTGTAATCCCATTTATTATATTTCATCAATGTATGATTTTCATATTTTGTTGACTTTGAAAGTGGCGTAAATCCATTTGAGATCATCAAAAGTATTTTAAAAATTTTAACTAATGCTTTAAAAACAATCACGTTATAAAATTAAATCCATTTAATATTTAAAAACCATAAAATTAGTGTATTTAATTATCAACATAATCTGTGGCTGTGAGGCGGTGTGAGGTGTGATGGGGTAATTCAGGTTTCTGGCTCCTAGGTGGAATTTAGCGTTGGTTTTCTCACGGCCATCGGCTGTTGGAGTGATGTCAGATGAAAGGACTCAGATGTATTTTAGGGGTGCACGCGTGGATATAAACGGCGTAATGCTATCTGCATAAGAAAGCAGATCTTGCAGCTGCGAGGCTTGAAATCGTTAAAGGATGTAACACTTACTATAGTGGATGATAAAAAGGGAAAACAAAACCATTAAAAATATAGTTATGATATTTATAATTAACTTAAACGCCATTATATACTCACACACATTGGTATACTCGTCAAAAAACATTAATATAGTTAAGGTAAAGTTTAAGGTAATAATTAAAATAACTGATGATATTTATTTTTTATTAAAGAACAAAATATAGGCATTACGGTTAATATGAAATAAAAATACATTTAGCAATCCTTAAGAATAATAGTTATGTTCCTATGGATCCTTTATTAACAACACGCATAGAATCAACAGGAGGGTCGTTGGGCAATTGTGTTATATAACCGAAGATAAGAAAAAAACGAACTATCATTAATCATTTTCTTTTCTTCAATCAATTCACGAAAACGTACACAATCTCAATTCATCTACAGTGAAAATAGTTTAAGAAGACGCAGTACGATTCAATTGACTAAAATCAGTCAAAAAATCAAATCTAATTTTTTTAGCCTAAATTATTTTTTATATACTTTTCTATAACCTCACAAAATTTGAAAGCTCTAAACTTAAAAAACGCAGAAATGTGATAGCTTTTGCGTTCATTTTTATTCACATCTCTATGGCAAATCAAAGCTTTAAACTTACTTATCTCAGAAAGATAAAATAACTAGTTTGTTTTCATTTAAAATGCTAAGGTTTTTTTTTTCTTTTGTGCCTAATGCTTTGAATATTTTTTTTACCTATTGCCAATAGAACATGTAATAAAAGTTGGCATGCTCAAAGCAATACCTATTTTTTTTATAAATAATTAAACTCAGAATTTATTCGTTTTTTTAAGGAATTTTCAATAAGCATTCATAAAAAGAGGTATTGTGTGAATACCAATCATGCCATCGCAAAACCCATACCAACTTTAGTTATACGTAGGTTGACGTACTTGTAGATCAAATTTCATGCATGTACGTAAATTTGTGTGTGTGTGTGTGTGTGTGTGTGTG
>BMAV01024927.1:0-64437 GCA_019973955.1 Trichonephila inaurata madagascariensis | reverse complement strand
CCAAGACAAAAGTTAGAAGATAAGTCTCTTGGTAACACGTCTCCAATAAAAGTAAAGCGAAAAATGTTTCCTGGTCGCGGAAAGGGTGCAACAGTTCGGAAGTGGCCGCTGTCCAGTGGCGAGAAAAGGACTCCCCGGAGTGCGAGGATCATCTGACACAGAACCCTCTGGATTCTGGTCACGTGCGACTTTTACTGAATTCTTTTAGCAGGCACGTGACCTTCTCCGACTTTTGTCGTTCATCGCTACCTCCATGAAAGGAGGAAGGGTAGCTTCTTTTTGGGGGATGAAAGGAGAATTTGAGATACTTCTGAAATGCTGAACGTTTTTCGAATGCTATTTGTGTGATAAATTGTGGGATCTTAAAAAGAAATTTTTTGTTAGGGGGTTTATTGTCGAATGTAGATTTGATTTTATTGGAGGAAATCACATGATTTGTAAACTTATCGTGAAAACACGGATAAGAGGAAAAATCTTCATGTTCTTTCCTACAGTTTTGAGTGCGAAGGAAAAACTGTTGCATGAACTTTTGTTACTTTCTTTCATTGTCATTGAACCGTAAATGAAAAGGGGTGTATAATAGGTAATGCAAGACAATGAGGAAATTTCAATTTATTTTGAGCAACCTATTTAAATAGAAAATATCAGCGCTTTTAATTTGAAATGCGTGAAAACAATTCAAAAACTGTACGAGGAAAATTAAATCAATATTAATCCCTTAAGTGCCTCCGGCGTATATATCCATCTCGCTCAACCCATGCGTTATATGCCCCGGACGTATATATCCGTCCCTTCGAAATATGACTTTTCTTTGCGCTGATATCAATAAATTATTTCGAAGGCTTTAAAATGCAATGAAATTACTTGGACAGTGTTCACGAAGGATTTACTTATTTCAGAAAAAAAATTGCTAATTTGGACTTTTTCTATTCCTCAAATAAATACGACGAAATAAATACGACTAGGGAACGAATCGCGTAACTTTTAATCGGCAGTACAGGAATTAAACAGTTTTAACTTTGAACTCAGTTATTGGCACAGCATATTATTCATAGGTTTACAGCGTGATTTCCTTGTTAACTGAGAAAATAATTTTTAATTTTCTTTAAAGAAAACTGTTATAATTAAGTACATTCTTGCAAAAGGGATAAAATTTTATTCCTATATATTTGCATCCATCCCTTAGATGTATTTTTTCGGATTATTTGAAAGATTTAATTAGAGCTAAGACATTTTGCTGGTAGAATAAGTTAATTTCATTGTTACTGTTGCTGAATGGATTGATGAAGCATGTTGCTATTTTAAAATCATATTTATTGATTTAAGGTTACCAGAGGCAAAGCGGTGACTTGAAAAGCGCGAACTCAACAAACAGACACTCGGACATGACAGTAAAACAGAACAACATTCTGTTTTTGCTCCAGAGATCTCAACCCTTTATAATTTTTGTTAATTTGAAACTGTTAGGATTACATGGTTTCCGGTAAAGGCTTTTCTGATCTGATTGGTACAAATAGGCAGGTGATGCAAAATTTATTATCAAATCCCTGAACCGTTTCAGTGAAATGAGGAAATTAACTAGTCAGGATTAGCATTGACAAAATGTTGTACAGCGAGTCCTTGTACTTTTTAACCAAACAAGCAGTACTATCGGTCCCCAAATATCAACCCCTTATCTTTAAAAAAAAAATGGCACAATAGAATTAACATGGGGATTGTGATATTTTAGTGTGTAAGCCCTCCCCTGCCCAAAGCAAGTCATCAATAGTACAGAAACTATGAAAAGGGGGGGGGGTGACAGGCCAAGTCGGTCGATGACACCGCTTTGCGCTTTCCCGATTTCCTGTTACACATTTCCGTCACTTTTCACGAAATCACTGCCACAAATAGGCAGTAACCTAGAGGAAAGATGTAAGACATCAAAAAGTACCAACCTAATTTTCTAATTATTTGTTAATTAGTTTCGAATAAATAATTTGTGTATTTCATTGTGACTATTGTTGTATTACTTATTTCTACGTTTAACAATGCACCATATTTGTTAAATATAAACACTTTTAAACTCTTGATAATATCATTTTATCATTTCACTGAAACAGATCAGAGATTGTTCAAATCCCTTACTTTCATCAGGGAAACGACCATGAAGAGAGATATTACTTTAACATCTCCCGTCAATTGATCATATCCCTTAAGGATTTGATCAAATTCCTAATTTCACCGTTTCTTTGCGACACATATATATATATATATGAGAAATGCAGTAGCGAAAAAGCACAAATTCAAATTTAATAGGTAACCCAGTAAATAAATAGCTACTCCATAATTGGTATTCAATAACAGAGCTGAAAATATTTTTATTTGCCTTTTTTTCTCTCTTTTGTTCAATATTATAGGCAGAAAATAAGATTTTCATAAGATAACAGAAGAAAGAACAAAAACATAATAAAAAACAGAACAAATTTAAATTGATACGCAAAGCATACCAGAGTATAATATATCAATGGTTTTTAAAAATAAGGACTGGGGGTGAGTGAGTGAGTGAGTGAGTGAATTTGGTTTTTAATGGCGCAAGGGCCAACTTTGGCCAAGCTGCGCCAAAATAAAGACTGGAGAGAAGTAAAATAGCAGAAATAAAAATATAGGCAATTGAAATCTGCATACTCTAAAATCTTATTCAAGATTGTTTTGCTAAACAGAGAAAGAAAAACAATTTATAATTTTTGAGAAAGTTGCTGTTTTTACTGTCTTTCTCTTATTTCTGTCATGAAATATGCCATGTTATTGGTTTATTACCATGTCTTACAACTAATAATTCTTAATATAAGAATAAAATGATTAACGAGAAAATTAATGTAAATGGGATAAAAGCTTGGGGTGCTCTATATCAATTGTTATAATTTCTTACTAGTTCTATTCCGAAATGCTGAGTTAGTGCAAAAATTTAGTACAAAGCACACACACCTTAACTTTTTATTACAATGACATTAATTTTCTCGTAAATCATTTTATTCTTATATTATAAGAATTTTTTTTTTTTTTTTTACTTTTTTTGTTCGATTAACCATAAAAGCATGTTTTTTAGTTTTTTTTAAACTATAATTTGTGTTTTTCATTTTTTAGTTGGATCAACAGTAAAAGCATATATTTTTAATTTTTTTTAACTATTATTTATTCATACACTTTTTTTTTTTTTTTAATTTTTGGCTCGCGACCGAAAAAGTTTGCCCATCCCTGAGTTAGAACAATTTTTTTCAGATGCATGAGTGCTTTTTTATTATTATTATTTCCATTTTCAGAAAGAGACTGGGCAATTGCTTATATTATGATAAGAAATTGCTGTCGCAAAAAAGCGTTTCCACTTTTAGGGTTACTCCTAATCTTTTAGTCACCAAATCTGGAAATGGAATCTGGTATTAGTCGCCTGATTATCCTGTTCAGGACAATGGAACAAAATTATGAAATTATTGTATTGTCATCGGTCCTTGACAATTATGCAAAATTTCGAATTAATCTGACCTTTTAAAGTGGGTAAAAATCGAGTTCAAGATTGCGTTACATACAAGTGAAACTTATAAAAGCGTGTTAAAAAAGTGCCAGACCATCACAATTTTAATATTTTAAAGCTTTCTATCTTTATCTACTCTTCTCTATTAATTAGAAGTAATATAATATTAATACAGAACTTTCTGAAAATATTATACAGCCTGTGAATTTTAAGTCTTACTTAGGTCAAAATAATTAAACTCATTCGTCTTATCTACCTCAATTCAATATGACGTATTTTGACACCACGATTATAATTGTGATGGAAAATCTTCGACTGCTTAAAAAATTCAGGTCACACACCTTCTTTAAAATTCTTCCGCCGTATCAGTTACGCCGACTTAAAAAGGCGTCAAATCAAATACCCAGATAAAGTAATAGATAGTATACCTGACTATAATTCACAAGTGCAAGTTGGAATAGAGATAGCCAAAGAATGGTTTAATAAAACACATCTGCTCTATGTTTATGATCACGGTAGCATGAAAACTGAACATTTGTATTCGCCCAGCATAACTTCGAGTTAAATAAACAAAACATCTTTTATACGATGATTTAATAATATTCAAACAAATGGTCGATTGTTTTGTTATCCCTTCTCTGGTATTTTAATAGGATTCCACTCACGCAGCTTGCAACGTTTAGTCGAAACTTAAACTCAAAAGGAGGGAAATATCGCTTTACGCACGCTTTACCTTCTACAGTAATTCCTCCAATATATCTCCCACTTTTCCTGTGGTGACCCCCGGAGCTTCCGAAATACATATCTCCCCCAACCGAACAACCCTCATTTCCATAACTAAACTGGTTCCGTGCACACGCATTTCGAATAACAGACGAACGTGCGTGGAATTTCAGAGATTCATTGTCGTCATTCCGAAATGAGCAACCCGCGTGCTTTGCCAGACTTGCTTCGGGGGAGTGTTTTTTAACCCTTTCGAGACGGATGTATTCCCAACTCTTTGATTAATTCTGCGCTAAAGGGAAGAATCTGAATGGTGCGAAGATCCGAATTTCAAAGGAAATGGATTTCGCAGAGATGTTGTTTAATTTTCTATACTTTTGGAATATTTTGGATGAAGTCATTTGTAATTGCATTCCGCTTCAATTAAATATTTTCTACTATTTTAAGAGACCTATTTTGAAATTGGTAATATTTTTAATAGTATGTGATATAGTTTATTGTTATTTAGAATGTGACTCGGCTATTCAGAATTGAAAAGAATTTGCGTATTGATTTCTGTCAGATGAACACACCAAGCAACTGCATAAAGTTCTACAGAGAAAATATTTACTAATTTCATTGTACAAAATTTAGAAGAATCGGTAGATAGAATATTGATTCATTAGCTCCCTGCAACATTTGCTATATTTATCAGTTCTTAGAAATTACTTGTACATGTTTATTTTCTATATCGTAAAGTCCAGTGTATAACGCGCACTTATACTTTTTAACTGCATTTTTTTGAATTTTTAAGTATATTCACCATAAAACGCAGATCTCTTTTTTTACGATGAAACCTGAAATGTACATTGGTAATGCCCTTATGTTTTGAAGTCATTTATTCTAGATATTATCTCAGGCTTTTGAAAAATTAGCATAATTCTAGAAATACAAGCCTTAAACTTCGTAAGCTATGTTATTTCTTTTAAATAAACAGTATCTTGATATATATATATAGAAGCCTAAATTTTATAAGCATTTCTTATTTTTAAAGCTACAATTTTTATATCTTGCATATAGCGTGTACCAGTAAATTTCAATCTTAAATTTTGCGTTAAAAGAGCGCGTTATAAGCCAAATTATATGGTATATTTATTATTACTCATCAAACTCTAAATTATATCTCTTCATTGCATACTCGAAAATTCTCTTCTCTAAAACAATCATTACATTGCTTTAGCTGTTGCAAATTCTTGCTTTCTGTACAAACAAGATGGCAATATCAAATAAAATTCCTCCAAAAAATCAAAATGGATCTCTTAAAATTTAAGTTAAAAATAGCTGAAACTCTCTCTCTCTCTCTAACTCTCTCTCTCTTATCCTGACCATGCCAGGATAAAAGGCATGACATGTATAGCCATTTTTGATGTGCTAATGACATTCCGAGGCCTCACAAATGCAGATTTGAAAACTGCAAAAGTAGTTCGAAACCATGTTGTGAAAAATGCAATGTTTATTTCTACTTGTCAAAAACAAAAACATGCTTTAAAGATTTTCACAGTATATACATAATGTATCAATAAAAGAATTTCTTATAAATCGACAATTTCCTTATTTGTAACAATTTTAGTTGAATTAAGATTGTTTCTTCTATCAACATAGGGCTAAAAATCTATAACTCGTAAAATTTCACATGTGACCTGTTTCACCTATGTATAGGTGACAATTGGAGAACAAATTAATATTATTACTGAGTAAATTATATTAACATTATATAAAAAATTTTAATAACAAATACAATACTGTTTATATTGTCTTCATATGAAGCAACGATATCATGTTGATCTACTTTAAACATTTTATTATGATATGCTCTTTTAAGGTATCCGACTACGTTCAGAATCGTGATTTTAAAAAAGCGCATAAATGGATACTTTTCATGATATTTAGTATCACTTAGATTAGAATACATGAATAAAGTTGTTTTAAAAACATTTTGACAAAAATTTTTTATTTAAATACACTATTTCGGTAAGAAATTAACTTAGAATAACCTTTTTTCAAAATGTTCTCCTTTTGTGAAAAATGCTTCTATTATAATAATATTTTGCCTGTACATAGCTCAGACCTCTGTAGAGAGGCTCAACTACGATTTTTGAAAAATTCACATTATTTTCAGAGTTACAACCATTTGAAATAATTATCGGAGTTTTTTTCTTAAAATTTCTCCCATCTGTTGTGTCGTAAAACATGAATAAAACCACTTCTAATATATATATTTCAAAAATTCTGGTTGAGCCTCTGTACAGAGGTAATATATTGCTATGTGATAGAAGCATTTTTCACAAAAGGAGAATATTTTGAAAATGGGTCATTCTATGTTCATTTTTTGTCAAAATACTGTACTTAAATAATTTTTTATTGTAATATTATTCTTAAAACAATTTTATATACATTTTGTACTCTAAATGACACTAAATAGCATAAATATTATCCATTTATACGCTTTTGCAAAATCAGGTTCCGAACGTAGTCGAATACCTTAAAAGTGTAATGGGGTTCCCAGAAAATACCTCATAGTTCTAAGGGTTCCATGAGTATATCAAGTTTGAAAACTACTGCTATAGATCAGAGGTCTTCAAACTGTGCTCCAGGAACCCGACGGTTCCACAAGGCATGTGCAGGGGTTCCCCGATTCAAAAGAAAAAATCGAAAAGAAAATTATTAATGTGTGCGCAAAATGTTGATTTACGTTTTTTATGGACTGGATTAAAAATCCATTTAATTATTTCAATAAAAATCAGGATTTAATACTGATAGAACAAAAACGAGTGATAGAACTATCAACAGATTCTAAGTTAATATATATATATATATATATATATGAATTAGGAGATCTTGATTTTTGGTTCAAAATTTATATGGAATAAATATTGTCTAAAATCTAAATTTTAGCAAGAACAGCTCCTAAATTTTAGGTTGCAAATTTATGAAGGATACACATGATTTCGTCCACAGATATAAACATTCCAAATAACCATTCAGAACAGTGTATTTAAATGAAAAATGTTTATATGGTAGCAAAAACAAAATATAAAAATTTATTAAATGCAGAATATGAAATGTGTCAAGAGATAATTTGAATAAACCTGAACTTTGATTCCATGTGTAAAATAATGCAAGCACATATCCCAGTTACTAATGATAATGTATGTGTAGGTGACACCTGGAGCATATATTAATATTATGAATGAATAAATTAAAAAACTAACATTATATAAAAAGATTTTAATAAAAAGTACTACATTTTTCTTTAATTGCCTTTACATAAAGTATCTATAACATTTTGATCTATTTTAATATATAAGTATTATCCTATCCTTACTAATATTATAAACTTGAAAGTTTGTGTGGATGTTTGGTACTCTTTCATGCAAAAACAACCGAATGGATTTAAATGAAACTTTACAATAATATAGCTTATATATCGCAATAACACATAGGCTATAATTTATAAAGATATTGTGTCAAGTGTCCAAAATATAACGATAATTGTCAAGTAAGTAGGAAAAAATTCTGCCATCTGCAAAAAAGCCCACGACAGCATATATCTACCTTTTATGTGTGAAGCAAAACTTTGCATTTTGTTTTGTCTACGACAGGTGCCAGGAACTGCAAAAGCTTGAACAGGCGGAGTGTGAGGCTGATTACACTTTTAACATAAAATAAATACAACAAAAAGTAATATTAACGTATTACACTTCCCCAGATATAAAATATTTATACAGTTTTAATCGTTCATTACACAAAATTTGTAACAATGTGTTACTTTTGCTGAGCAGAGATCAGCTTAGGAAGATGTTTTCAAAAATCGACCCACAAGAGAGTTACGGGGAGTTATAGATAAAAAATATCCTTTTAATCAGCTATTAGATCTACAGACTTAAAATTTAACAAACAGGGGTTTTTTTTCACTTGAGATATGCAAAAAGCTTCTTTTTTTGTTTAATTTGCAATTCAAGTAAAATTAACTCATTAAAAACTTTTTATCCTTCAATCTGTATTGTTTAATTTTTTAATTCACCCGTGCGAAAAACGGGTATATAACAGCTACTTTTAAATATTTTCCTAAAAGAGAGAGAGAGAGTGAGAGAAAGATTTGGTTTCCCCCTGAACACACTTTTCAACTCTAAAGGTTCCATGATAAAAAAAAGTTTGAAGACCACTGTTCTTATAATGTTTTGTCAGAATGCGAAATACTAGAGCAGGCTCTATCCGATTATAGCTCTAAATGACGAGGTTCATTATTCCAGTATGTAGATTTAATGCGACAAAATAATTATTCTTCTCTCCTATATTTTTCTTACGGAATTATTTACTCCAGAGGATATCTAAATTGGGTCTCTTCCCAACGAAATCATAAATTTGCTTACAGAAACGACATAACCTCTGACGAAACGAGGTAAAAATAGAAAAATTGAAATAAAAAAGGTAAAGAAAACAAACCAAGCAAAATCATTTCCTCCAAATGAAATCTATTTTCATGTTCAATACCATTCTTATTCTGTTCCGAACCTTTCTTATTAACGTTCCTTTCTCAGACCTTTTAAAGGGAAAAAAAAAAAGAAATCAAATCCTTCCCTTCGTGAAAACCGTTGTTTAATGATTAGGTGAGGGGCTTTAGAATTATTGATCGGATTTTCCCAGTGTAATGCTAGTTGAGCCGTCAGATTTACCTTAATTGGATTGCAACTCGCAGGCTTCCTTTGCAAAACGCTATTTTTATTCGGATCCTGCCTATTAAACGCCGGGGCGTTTCACATAAATAGAGTTGGTCCCATTAGGGATTATTCTGTTCGCTGGTTCTTCCAACAGTGTATTTTGTTCATCAATAGTAAGAAACTGTGACTTAGTTCGTGTGTTAAAATTGAAAAATAAACTGAAAATTTTCGGTTTTTTTTTTTACATGAATAAGTCTAATTAGGAAAAGTAATATACTAGCAATTAGTATAGTGGTTATATAAATTACTTATCACTCTGTTATATACCTGTACAATTTTAAGGACAATTATATTTACGAGGTAGGATTGAAAAGTTCCCGAACTGAACCTATAACGTGAAAATTTTTGCAGTAGAGTTGTGAAGGGCTCACGCTTCTTTTCTTTAACATGTCCTTTGGGTACTTTTGGGGCCAAGATTAATGGCAACTCTTTTCCAACCAAAACCCAAGAAGTGAAACTTGAAGGAAAGATGCAAATTAGATAGCTTTTAAATATCAGAAGTTTCAGTAAGCGAGATGGCAATTTGGAGAATGTTATGTGAGAGATTGATACAATCGTGAAAGGACGGCCAACAAAGGTTATTCTGAAGATAAAGCCATTATTTCAAGGTGCATACCATTGCACTCGCGTAAAGACGCCACTTCCTAAAATCGGAGCTACAATTGGATTAAGGTAGGATTGACTATTTAATGTTAAGACTTGCGTTATTATTGGAATTGAGATTAGGCGGGTTAGATATTGATAGTGGTCCGAGTTACTTCTTTCGGTATTACTTGTATTGTGTGTTTGTTCATCGTAGATTCTCACATATGTAATTATTATCTAATCTGTTAAAGGTTTGTTTAAATTCTTAATAAAGACATATTAAGAATATAGACATGTATGTTCCTTTTATAAATCCTACACCTTTAGCTCACGTGGATAATCAAAGGGAAGGTCACCCTAGGGGGCACTTTCGCAGAGTGACTACGATAACATTTCTGTGTTACTGCGTTCTCTTCCTTTCCAAAAAGTGGTTTGTCGCAAATCTCGTGGTCGGTCTCTCACCACAGCATTGTATTTTGTAAGCGGATGCATTTAGTAACCGGCGATTGAAAGAAATGGCGTTTGTTGAGTAGAGAATGAATATTAAATTTTGCAGAAAGTATATTTTGTAGTGTGCTACGGAGACTTACGAAATGTTGAAGCATATGTACAACAGTGATACATTATCACGAACGCAAGGTTTTGTGTGGCATCTGCATTTTAAAGCTGGAAAGTGTCGAAGACGAAGAACGAACAGACTTCCCGCTCACCTGAAAACATTGAAAAGGTTTATGCAGCGGTACATAAGAACAAGCATCAAACAATGATGGGGAGAGGGATGAAAACAATTCCTTTTTCACATCATTTCGGATTCTGCGACTTCAGAATGTTTCCAGAACTGGCACGTCACTTTTAGGGTAGTCAATTCCAATTTGTAGATGAAACTATAAGTGCATCGCGCGCCGGGTGAATTAAAGAACATGGCTAAAAATGGATTCCTGAAATGTTTCGATGACCTTTACAAGTGAGGGCAAAAGTGTGTTGTTGCTCAAGGGTCTTATTTCAAAGGAGGATGCGTTTCAACAGTTAAATTGTTAATATTTTTTAAGTCACAGACTCAGTTTGAGAACTTTTGAATCCTACCTCGCATAGTACAAAGTTTAGTAATAATTTCCTCCAAGGTTTTTCAGCTCTATAGTAAAAAGAAAAAAATTAGAAGAATATAGCAAAAAAAGAACATTTGAAAGAATACAGAAACAATTCAAGTTTTATTTGCATACTTTACATGCGTTCTGTGTGTGAAACCTTGGTTATACTTCAGTCTAGTTCCTGCCACACTCTGCTCAACATGGTACTATCCACGTTATTGATAGCACGTGTTACCCTTTTATGCAGTTCTGCTGCATCACGTGGGCAAGAAAGTACGAAAACTTGGTCTTATTTAAAAGACCAAGTTTTCAGATGACATGGATAACGCAAAAAGGATAACACGTGTTGTCAATAACGTTGATAGTACCATGTTGAGTAGAGTATGACAAGAACTGGCAGTGCATTGATATATGCCCGTGTAACCTAAGTTACACGCACAGAATATCTCCAAAGTGTGTAAATAAAACTTGAATTAATTCTGTTTCTTTAAAATATTCTTTTTTGCAGTATACATTGTAGTTCTTATACTGTAGTACCTTAAAACCCTGAAAGAAATAATGAATAACCTTGTAAAAAAACAACGTTCCATGATTTTGGGTCCTTAATTCTTATCAATATTTTTTTCTATGCATGTATTACTAGGAAAAGTTATGAAAACATACAAATCAAGTAAATTTCTGTGATTAATTGTTTCTTAATTAGTGAATTATTTTAACTATCATATTTGAAATAGTTGTAGATTTTGTAGAGAGGTTTAATCAGGATGAGTATAATGTAAGAATTCTTTTTTCAGTTTTTATTTCAAGGTAAGCAGCTTGAATTTACACTCTTTGTTTCCCTCTCTTATTGTGTAACGTTTCAACAAAATCCATTGCTAACTTGAATTTTAAAACATAATGCATTAAGAGGAAAATGGTTTATTTCATGGTTTTCCCAAAATTTTTGTTTTTTCCCTATAAATATATATTATGTAAAACAGTTTTGGGGCTCAAAATACTATAAAAAGCAAACCATCGAATTTTTTCTAATAAAAATTTAAAAATTCAGGAATTTTAAAATGTTACTTTTCCTACAATAACTAACATAAGCATAATACAATAATTAACATAATTAACATAAATTTGATTTACGAGTTTGCTAAACTATGTACAACCAAAGTTGGTATGATTTTTGTGATAACATGGTTGATATTTGTAAAATTGTCTTTTATATGAATGCTAACTGAAATTACTTCAAAAATGCATGATTTTAAAAATAAAACTATTTAAAAAAAAAATTTCTTTGATTTAAAAACACATAACAACATTTTTTAAAAATATTAAAGCATTTGGCGCAATGGGGAAAAAAATCTTAACATTTGAAATGACGAAAAACTAGAGATTCTTTCTTTCTGAGATAAATCAGTATAAAGTTTTTATTTGCTTTATAATATGGATAAAAACGAACATAAAAGTTATCTAAACTCTGAATTTTTTTAGCTTAGAGCTTTCAAATTTTGCGAGATTATAGAACAATTCATAAAAAGATAATTTAGAATAAAAATTTATTTTGATTTTCTGATGCTTTTGGTCAATCGAACCGTACAATTCTAGGTACTATTTATTCTTTCCTGACATGTAAAATACTTTTTATATTTAATTTCGTTTTAAGGAAATGTTCTTCATATTGTATTTTTAGTCTGATCTAGGATTCAATGGCCTTCATTCGTATAGGCGTACGCTGCTGCTAAAATAGTGGTGAATTGATATACACATTCGAACAAATAATACACAAAAGAAAGGGTAAAGAAAATAGGAAATAAGGAATTCCTTTTCGATCTGCAGCAACTGTTGAACAAAACACTCACCAAATCCCCCTGAAAATCATCCATCTCTCTCCAATAGAGTCCAGATCCACCTGTCTGCTAGATGCGCATATTAATAGTAATAAAACACGTATACGTGGCACAAGCCTCTTCACCCCCCCCCCTCTCCTTATCCCTAGAAGCGATGAACGATGCTCTAGTTCCTCCGGATTCCATCCATCAGACGCTGCACAAGGGGATTCTGGGTACTGAGGCGAAGTTGCCAACTTTCGATGCAAAATTCATCATGAAAACTATCTTCCTATGTATTTTTTTGCTCATACGTAGTTATTTTCGGTCTTATTTCAGAAAATTCTGTTTGTTTGAAAATAATGAGTTTCGAAGATTAGTCTTTCCCTTTGTCTCTGAAAATAAACGAATTGAGTTTAAAGTCTGTTATTTATTATGTGATTTATCTCATAAATACTTTTATATCTTTCCTGTCCTAATCCAGAAAATTTAAGTGGCGTTATGGAAATAAATACGATGATAACGATAAATTAAATGAGTTCCAATCATATATACAGATATAAACTTTTATATAATTAATATTTATTTGTAGCTTGATCGTAGCAGGACTATAAATTATTATTAGACAAAATGTCTGCACAGGAATCTGGCAACAGTCAGATGGTTTTAATGATTCAAATGTTTATGTTTTGAACGAGTTACAAGATGTACGTATAAGATACGAGAAGTTTTATCATTCTAAATCCGATAAATATTTGTTTTTTGTCTTAAAAACTCTTTATGAATGTCCCAATTATAAAAACATTTACAAGAGAACCTTACAGAATTCAAAATGCAATATTTTTTTAACTTAACATTGAGTTATAGGAAAAGAATAAATTAAGCCTACATTAAAATAGAGGAAAAGAATAAGTTAAGCCTGCAATGAATTAGAAGAAAAGAATTTGGCTTTCAAGGTATGTTGCATTAATTGATGTGATTTAGTTGTTATAAAAAAATTTTATAATAAAAGACTTTAAATTTTTCTTGTATTTAAAATTCGAAGTATATTCAGAATATATTTTTTAAAAAATTCATTAAAATACTAACATTTTTTTATCTAAACACGAACAATTATCGTCTGCTTCTTGATTCTTCAACATTTTTATGCGACTACCTGCGCAAATTTTTACGATCACGGGGTGAAAAATCAATTTTAAGCATTTTTTTCTCCTTTTTTTCCCCCCAAAAGAAATGGTACAGAGATATTTTATTCCTCAACTTCTGAAAAATTATCTTGTTAAAATGAAAAATAATTAATTAATAATCTTATTAAAATGAAACAAATAAACCATTTAAATGCTCTTAAGAATACATGTTTATCTAAAAGTACAAAAATGCGAGCTGTCCTTACAAATTTTTAGTTCTTATGTATAGTATGTTTGCTTAACATAAAATAAAGTTTTATACATGTTTCCAATAATATAAAAGCCAAGAGGAAATATTCTTACCAAATGCCATTGTCTGAATAATAAAAATAAAATTAAACAGCATTTTTTTTTTAATTATAATCTTTTCAACTATTTTTGTTCTTAAATATTATTCACGTTCTAATTTTCTAAAATATTCATGGAAAGATATATTCTTGATTAGTTCAGATTATTTTTCGAAAATTATTCCATAAATATAAAATATTTTGACACATCTTAGTAATTAGTAAGTATTTATTTTTTTAAATTTTAAAGAAATGCTTAAAAAAATTTAACCACAAGTTTATAAAGGTAATCTTACAAATTATGCTTACTATTACGATTACGAAATAGTTAATTAAACACTTATGCAACTAGAACCAAATTATAAAAAAAGGTAATTTCGCTTCCAATTTCTTCCTTTTTAGTAATTTAAATAAGGATTAGTTTATAAAAAGCAATTTACATAATTTGAATGTCATTTGAAGGTATACATACTAACTATTAGATCGATTTGAATTCTCATTAAAGAGGATATGAAAAAACTAAACCCATTTAGATTCAAAAAAAGAAAATATATAAGAGAGAATTTTTTTTTAAATGTTAACTATACTAAATTTTTTTACTATAACGTATCTATCTCATAAAGTTATTTCATTAAATTATGGAATTTTCTTACCACATTCTCATTACTATACCAAATTATACATTACTTATTACATATGTAATAAGAAAACTTTATTTTTACGAAAAGGGACAAATTGAATTACAAAGTTTTACTGCAATTGAATATTCATCTGCAAATTTCGTTTTTATTTGCACGAATAATTACGGGATGCCTTAATTTAAAGATGAATGCACTAATTATTAAAATATTCAGAAGGAATATATTTTAATTCAGTAAATTGGTTTTTGGATCGAAAATAAAAAGCAGCAATTCTACAATAATGTAATGTAACTCAAATATGTAACTCAAAATGAGATCCATCGAACCACATTGTTTTTTTTACATTTTGCTCATCGTCCATGCCATGTGTGTGTAAGCAAATTTAAGATTTTTTGTTTTGTTTGCTGCAAACAGCAAAGTCGTCAGCACTGGCGTTCAGCTTTTATAGCCCATGCTATATATTAATACTTTATGGGGAATGTTGTTCTCAAAGATACTTTGAGGTGTGCTTTAATTAACCCCATTTTTGTCCAAAACGTTTCCAAAAAAGAAACATTTTTGATTGCATATAACTAAGCATAATACTTAACAAAATAGTGAAAATAGAAGAATTTTATTTTAATTTTCAATTTGAAAGTTTTTACATTAATTTTTACTTTATTATTTGGGAACGCAAAAACCGCTAAATGTTTGCTTTTTTATAAATACACTCTGCATGTTATGAAGAATGTTTCATATATCTTAAAAAAAGAATTTCTCTCATACTTAGACAAAAATTTCGTTTTAGTACTTCTTTTTCAATATATATGTGTGCACATATGTATGCACACACAATTTGATATAAGGAGTAATACTAAGTCTTACTCACTGTAATGGGGGAAGACCGAGATAATATCGGCTTTTTTGGATTATCTTTCCATTTTCATTTCTTCTGAAGCTACAAATTGCCCATTGCTCTGCCAATCCAATCCCTATTCTTTATCAAATATTTTCAAGAATCTAAGTTCCTGCCTTCAGTGAAAAATTCGGCTGCGATAGTCGAGTGGTATAGGTCGTGGCTTGCCTTGTCATGAGTTCGAGCCCAGTACCACTAAAGATCCGCCTTGTAGGGCAGCGATGCATGTTAAATCTGTCGAGAGCTGAAACTTCCTCCCGTTGGTGTGGTGTGGTAGTTATGAGAGGGGGTGCCAGCTCAGGTGTCGTCCACGTCACTTGACCATGGTTCAAAATTACGTGGTCCGTCGCCAAAAGCCCTCGTGTAGCTGAACAGTGCGACGTTAAGAGGTCTCAGGGGTGTTAAATTTCTCTAAAGGTCTGAAACAATTTTCAAACAGGTATAATTCTTTTAAATTTAAATTAAATGATTCGAATCTTTTACACATTATTTATAAAGGAATGGGGCTTCAGTAAAGTATAAAATGTTTAAAATATAATCATAATTTTAAAAAGTATAAGCATATGAATATAAAAAACTTTTCTATAAGACATATTTATTAAGTTTTACGTCACGCATGCTATTTTCTAAAATAGTATCTTTAATTACTAGTTATAAGTTGATTAATAAAGTTCAATGTATTTTCATTAGACTGTAGCTATTTTTATATATAAATAGAATAATAACTTAAATATTTGAATAAATAAAAAAAAATACATTTTTTAAAAAGTTTTAAAAAATTGCAATGTTTTACAAATATTTTGAAATACAAAAAATATATAATACTAAAATTAGGTAGGGCTTAAAGAGTATGATGCATTTTATAATTCTATAAATTTTTATACGTCAGAGGCTACTATTTTAGAAAATAGCGTGCGCAACGCAAAAAATACTTAATGTTTATGATAGAATTTTGATATGCTTATGATTTTTTAAATTATGATTATATTTTAAACATTTTATACTTTCTGAAGCCCCATTCTTTTATAAATAATGTGTAAAAGATTCGAATCATTTAATTTAAAATTAAAAGGATTATACCTGTTTGAAAATTGTTTATATTTTCAGATCTCTAAAAACATTTAACACCCCTGAGACCTCTTCATATTCAATCAATCAACGAAAAATTCCTGCCTTCACCACAAAGAAAATCCCGGATGAGAAATATTTCAGTACCATGGACAAACTGGATCTCTTAAAGATACTAGCATTAATAATCTCACTATAAAAATTAAAAATATGTGCAAATCAAAGATAGTAAGAAGAAAAATCAGCACTCGTACGGGCAAACCGGTTGTAACCAGCTTTCGCGGTAACTCCTACGGTGTACTGGCAAACCAGTAAAGTGGTTAAGATGTCTTTCAATTTCTATATATGTGTTGCATTGAAATTATTTTGTTTTCTTTCACAATTCGGGAATTTCTCTGAATACACTTGATCATTCACCATTCGGAGACTACTACTATTGGCCCATTCAGATACTGGTCTTAAAAATACTGTCAAGTGTTCTGTTATAGCCTGCTTTTTTTCTATTTCCTAAACCCGAATTAATGTCTTCTCATTTCGGCCATCAAAGCATATTCTAGCCGCCCATTCGGTATAGTGGTTAGTGCCGTAGGACCTGGGTTCGAATCCCGAAAAGACATGGATGCTTGTATTGTAATCCTTCATGATTTTAAATTTCTTCTTTCTTTGTGATGTGTGGTGCGTCGTGCTTACTTCTGTAAGCCCCGTGTGATACTTTGTGGTGTACGGGGATTTATAAATGTTCTTAATAAAAAAAAAGGTATATTCTATATTCGATGAAATGTATTCTCTCTCATTTTTCCTTTTCAAACAGTGTTTTTTTTTTATTTTCCTCCTTCTAATTTTGTTATAATGGGTTACGACTCTTTTTGTAGCCCAGTGGTCTAGGTATCGGATCATGGCAGGCATGTCATGAGTTCGAGCCCAGTACCACTAAAAACCCGCCGTGTAGGAAAGCGATGCACGTTAAATCTATCGAGAGCTCAAACGTCCTCCCGTTGGTGTGGTGTGGTAGTTAGGAGAGGGGGTGCCCGCTCAGGTGTCGTCCACGTCACTTGACCATGGTTCAAAATTACGTGGTCCGTCGCCAAAAGCCCTCGTGTAGCTGAACAGTGCCACGTTAATATTCACTCACTCTATGATTCTTTTTTTATTGCATTCGAAACACTGAATGCAACAAAAAAAGAAAAACGTATAGAATCTAATTCGTTATCACTGGTTAGTTGAAAAAAATTAATTGGTTTTTCATCACCAATCTCAAAGAAGCTCTACATCTCTTCCAAAGATCTCCCAAAAGTTCCATTTTCTCAAGTTAAAAGCGTTTAACAGTACAATATTTCCCAACCAAACTCAGAACTCCAATACACAATTTTTAGGAAACCGCATTTATTTAACTGAGAAACCTTACCCAAGAATTCAGCCAACCGCATCCCACTGCGACGTGCTATAATTCCCTACTCAAACCAGTAGAAAGCGAGTCAGATCCAGGGTTGCCTTCCACTTGATCCTTATCCAGGAGACGCGTATTTTTCCAGGTCTTTTCCCGTGAGGGGACGTAATTTACGACTGATCCGGGAACGACGAGCTAACTAACACTCACATTTGTCAACCCTCCAGTCAACTCTCTCTCCCGCTATTCATCACGGAAGAGGGATTGAAATATTAATGAGAAGAGCCCCGGTGCCCCGTCTTTGGGTTAACTGTCAACCGCGCCGACATGGGCCCCCCGATGAGTGTGTAAACGAGAGAAAGATTTAGGTTTACCTGGCTTTCTTTTTCAACAAAGATTTCTACCTTGTTTAAAGCTCTCAAATACTAGGAATATATTCTTTAATCAAAGGCTTGTTATGTTAAGATAAATACTTTTAAGACTGGTATTGTTGACAGAGTGAAATAATAGAAATTTTAACATGATGATAGAAGCGTTTTCTGTAAAATAGTTGAAATAAGAGTGCACTTGAAGCTATTCGATGTTAATTAAACATTGATTTAGCTGATTGCAGATACTGAAACTGTTACGGTACTGGAAGAAAGATAACGAGAGGTATTATTTCACTTTTTATTCTTTCTTATTAACGATTAATAGTTCTTTTTTCAATTCTTACTATTAGTACAACTCTCCTTATATTTATTTATTTATATATCTTGTTCAAATTTTCAATCATTAATAAAATATTTTTTATTCATCCACTCAAGTTCAAATACATTTTTTAAAACTTGTAGTGGATGACACTTGATGTTTTTAATACAGTTTTTTCAAATATTAATTCATTAATTAAAATTAATTAATGAAATAGTACTCCAACACCGTATATAAAAAGAAAAATCGCTTTCCATTTTGCCACTTAATATTGTGATTCTGTCATATGTATAAACATATTTATATTAATTGTAATTATTTAATAAAAAATAACTAAAATAAAAATTTTCTTTTTTGACCTCAGAAGGAATTGACTTTTTAAAAAAAAATTATATTACTTGCTGAAAATAAATTTTGCAGTTCGGAGGTTTCAAGAGAAATTTTAAAATTCTAAGACTTCAAAAGAGCATGAAAAATTTGATGAGATTAAACTTAAAACAATAATGCAAAACATTACAACTATATTATCATTTTATAAAATTTTTCGCATTTTTTCCACTCATAAAATCTTTCAGCATCCAAATATAGGAATTAAACTAGTTAATTTTTGTTCATTTTTTTAGAGCTCTGCTGTTTTAGATTTCTTATAATTACAATTTTAACAATAAGAAAGCATACAACATTTTATAATAGTTAAAAAATTGATTGAGAGACTAATCACTGATACTGAAACTATTACGATACTGAAGCAAAAACAGATACGCGCGAGAGGCATTGTTTTTCATTATTTATCTTCAACAACCAAAAGGCTCTTCTGCCTTTAAATTCTTTTCTTCAACTGTTTTAACAATGAGACAACATGTGTCATTGTGTAAGAACTAAAAAACTCATTTTTATATATTATGTTCTATAAATGTTTATTTTATAAATTCATAGCGAAAAAACTCTCCATTTATTATAAAATGTTAAGATATATAACTGTGTTTAATATAGGTTAGATTTTTAGAAGTATTTCCAAATTTAACGTGGTCTATGGAAATTTTATATTATGACTGCCTTTTTTTTTTTGCAAGTACATATCATTTACATTTTTAAAATTCTTAGACCTTTTATGAGCATAAAAGGAGCTATAATTTTAAACCTAAAAGAACTGCGAAAACGTTACAAATATTATAGTTTTATAAAATGTTTCTTATATATTTTCCACGTATAAAATGTTATAGCACCTAAACATGCAATTTAACATAGTAAATGTTAACCAATTTTTGTTAATAGTAAATATCCTTGTCCTTTAAATTCATTACCTCAACTATTTTAACAATGAATGAGTACGTATTATTGTGAAAGAACTAAAAAATATATCTTTTGCATTTTTTGTTCCTTTTATGAATTAAGAACGAAAAAATACCTTATTCATAAAAAATATTACATATAAAACTCTGTAGGTTACATTATTCTACCGATTTCCAAATTTACTGTAATTCATGGATGAGTAAGTGATTATTAACGACGCTCTGCAGAACAACGCCAGAGCTATTGGAGACGAATTTCATAATTTTAAGTGACGAGGCCGACTCTTGAGCTGGCAACCCTCTCCAAACTACAACATCAAGCCAACGGGAACAGAGATCCTTGAAAACTTCGTTTGGGTTGACATTGCTTCTCTCTATATACATATCACACAATACAATATATCAATCTAACTTTAAGAAGACGTTCGGAAACCGTGATTATGAAAAAAAGTGTATAAATGAATAATTTTTTTGGAAATTTAGTGTCACTTGAGTTAGAATATACATGTTGTTGTTACTTATTCCACTTGGCCCAGAGAACAAAGCTAGACCTAGTCCAGAAGACCATTAGCCAATAGAAAATTATACACATCGTTGGATTCTCCAAGATAAAGTTTTTCTCAAGCCCTATACAGGATAGCAAATGCTCCAATGAAGCCTGGTGAACATTGCATTTCAGGCATACAGGGAAAGTCTTTTGACCCTGAACAAATGTTAGTCCACGGGTATGACCACTGATTAGTCTAGTAATAGCTGTCTGTAGTTTCCTATCACCTTTTAGTTCCAGATCAGCTCCAGGACCATTTTGTTGATACCAATCATAACTAGGTGGTGTCTTCCAAGTTCTGTTATTGTCGGTCCTTACTTTTGAGTAGATTTCATTATATGTTAGTAAGTCACTACTATCTATGGTAAATTGGAGCCCTCCTTGGTCAATTCATTGGCCAGATCATTAAAATAAAGGTCTACATGGGAGGGGATCCATTGGAGATGTATGTCATTGTGGGTGGGTAAGTCTTCACGTTATCAATGATATCCAGGCCAGTTCTGTCACCGATGTTTCGCCAATTGCTCAAGTACTGTATTGAGCTCTTAGTATCTGGGAATATCCAGATATCCCTTGTGCCCTTTGATGAAAATCATGTGTGTCCAGAATATGCATGTAAAATTGTTTTAAGAATAGTATTACAAGAAAAAAAATGATTATAAAATTCCATTTTTTTGCCCAAATATGAAAAAAGAATAACATGTTTTCAAAACATTCTCCTTTTATATGAAAAATGCTTTTATAATAGTAATATTTTGCCTATATATAGCTGGAACATCTCTACCGGGTTGGTACTAAAATTTTTGAAACGTATAATTTAGAAGTGGGCTTACTCATATTTTGATACATCAGAGTAAAGAAATTTCAACAAAAAAACCCAGTTATTATTTCAATTAATCGTAATTCTAAAAATCATGTGAATTTTTCAAAAATTTTAGTCCAACCTCAATATACAATTCCCAGCTCAGTCCTAGTATAAGTTCCAACACAGGCAAAATATTATTATACAAATATTTATCATAAAATGAAAATTTTCGAAACACGATCATTCTTTCTTTGTTTTTTGTCAAAAAATACAATTTCAATAATTTTTTCTTGCAATAATATTTTTAAAACAATTTTGTATGTATATTCAAATTCAACTGGCATTAAGGTATCCGACTACGTTCAGAACCGTGGTTTTGCAAAAGCGTATAAATGAATAATATTTATGATATTTAGTGTCTCTTAGATTAAAATGTATATAAAATTGTTTTAAGAATAGTATTACAATAAAAAAAACTATTTATATTTTGACAAAAAATGAACATAGAATGACCTATTTTCAAAATATTCTCCTTTTGCGAAAAATGCTTCTATTATAATAATATTTTGCCTGTATATAGCTTAGACCTCTGTACAGAGGCTCAACTAGAATGTTTGAAATATATAACTTAGAAGTCGGTTTATCCACGTCTCACGACACAACAAAGCGGATAAATTTTAAGAAAAAAACGCCGATAATTATTTCAATAGGTTGTAACTCTGAAAATAATGTGAATTTTTCAAAAATCATAGTTGAGCCTCTGTACAGAGGTCTGAGCTATATACAAGCAAAATATTATTATAATAGAAGCATTTTTTCACAAAAGGAGAACATTTTGAATAAAGGTTATTCTAAGTTAATTTTTTGTCAAAATATTGTATTTAAATAATGTTTTTTGGTCAAAATGTCCTTAAATTAATTTTATACATATATTCTCTAATCTAAGTGACACTAAATATCATGAAAACTATCCATTTATGCGCTTTTTTAAAATCACGATTCGAACGTAGTAGGATACCTTAAATATAAAAAAAAATTATCCATTTATGCGCTTTTTCAAAAAATCACAGTTTCGAACATAGTCAGTCACTTTAATTTAAAATATTTTAACTTTTCTAAATTATCAATAAAAATATTTGTTTAGCAATGATTAACGTTTGTTTTTACTCTACAGTTATTGTATTTTATATATCCCATTCGAGTGTCTGTAGAAAACACGTGCAGTTAATTCAATGTGCCACAATTTTTAAAACTTACTCTGTCTTTTTAGTTCATTCTTATATTACGCTATTAAAATATTATTTTGTGCGTATATAAACCATGAAAACTATTTAAATCCTTTCATAGTGAAAAGAGTATTGTAATATATTTATTTCATTAACTGATAAAGAGAAAATACGCTACTTCACAAGTACTTGTATAAAAGCATTATATTTTGAAAGGAAATTCACTGGCAACATATTAATCTTCAAATAACTGAATAAGCTCTCTGAAAGTTAATGACGCCACGATTTAGAATCCTTCCACTAACATACTATTAGAGACTACACAAAGATGCATTTAAATGTAATTAGTTTTGAGTTAATTTAGTTTGGAAAGTTTCGTGACGCAGATAAATATTCACGGGATTTCAGAGCTATACTGTACATGAAATTCCATTATAGTAAAAGTAATAATATTTGAATTGTAATTTTGGAAGATATATAGAGAATATATATATTTGCAATAATTTATGTTTATATAAATTCGATATGAATAGTGAGAATGAGAAAATAGTATTTGCTGAAATAGTGATAGTTACTTTTCCTCAATATTGAGCAAATATATTCCATTGACTTTTAGATTAAGTTATTGATTTCTCTGAAATCTCTTACAAAAATAGGATAGGATTTATATAATTTATTGATTTGAAAAATGCGAAGTTCAATTCTGGTTCCCGGTTCCAGTACTGATTAAGGTATCCGACTACGTTCGGAACTGTGATTTTGCAAAAGCGCATAAATGGATAATTTTCATGATATTTAGTGTCACTTAGATTAAAATATATGTATAAAATTGTTTTAAGGACATTTTGACAAAATAAAATTATTTAAATACAATATTTTGGCAAACAATTAACTTAGAATAATTTTTTTTTCAAAATGTTCTCCTTTTGTGAAAAATGCTTCTATTATAATAATATTTTGCCTGTATATAGCTCAGACCTCTCTACAGAGGCTAAACTAGAGTTTTTGAAATATAAAACTTTGAAGTGGGTTTATCCATATTTTACAATAACAGAGGGGAACAATTTTAAGAAAAAAACGCCGATAATTATTTTAACTGGTTGTAACTCTGAAAATAATGTGAATTTTTTAAAAATCATAGTTGAGCCTCTGTACAGAGGTCTGAACTATATACAGGCAAAATATTATTATAATAGAAGCATTTTTCACAAAAGGAGAATATTTTGAAACACTATTCTAAGTTAATGTTTTGCCAAAATATTGTATTTAAATAATCTTTTTTTGTCAAAATGTTTTTAAAACAATTTTATACATGTAGTCTAATCTAAGTGATACTAAATATTATGTAAATTATCCATTTATGAGCTTTTTAAAATCACGGTTCCGAACGTATTCGGATAGCTTAAAACAAAGATCCATCGTGCAAAATAATAGACAATATTGTCTGTACAAATTGATTTGGATTCAGATGCCATATAAGGTTATGGCATTGATTGATTGTTAATTAATTCCGCATCTAGAAAACACAAAAGTATTATTAGTGTCAGATCACGTACATTTAGTAAGAATGGACCCTACTGTCCCAATTTCCACATCTCGTCAAAGTGAGGATTTTTAAACTTCAACTGATTTCACGTAAATCAGACTCACACACGTGAAAGCAGTTGTCAAACCAATGACTTGACTCTAAAAATCCAAGTATGCGCTCGCAATCATAACTAATCGGCTATTGTAGCCTATAAGATAACGGAATTCAGCTAGTGAGGTACTCTTAGAATAGTGCTAGCTAACCTTTTTGTCGTCACGGACCGGTCAACGTTCGATAATTTTACCACGGCTCTCTGAGAGGGGGACATCGATTGTATATATTTTAAAAGTTTTGATTTAATACTTTTAATTTAATTGTATTTAAACATGTCTCCTTAAAGAATAAAATACAGTTTCACCAAGTGATATATCATGGAATATAAGGTGATTTACATGGAAAGTCACGCAAACCCAAGAGAAATACACTACAGTAAATAAAATGGAAATAATTTAATGTTCCTTGAGCGGCCTGGTACTATTTGATCGATGGACCAGTACAGGTCCGCGGCCTGGGGGTTGGGCACACCAGCAGTAGATGAAGTTTCATCCTCGACTTCTTAACCGAGGTTTAAAATTTTTATATCTGTCTCATCTATACTTCTTTCTCAGAGAGTTTAGTTTTATTAGATTGAATTGTATTTTCGGTTCTGCCGAACTCTGAAGCAACACAAGAGGGCTATTGGTGACGGAGTTCGAAATGTTAAACATGGTCAAGTGACAAGAGGATGGCATCCCACTCTTAAACATTCCACATCACAGCAATGGGAGAACTTTGAGCCTCGAAAGATTGCAATGCATCAGCCCCTCTACACAGTGGGGGTCTTTTGTGGAAATAGTACTCGGACTCGCGTATCGAACACGTTGACCACGAGTTCGCTAACCATACCATTCGACTACCTCGGGTGGCCACGATAGCCAAGTCGTCAAGGTAACAAAATCGTAACTGGCGCGTTATGAGTTCAAACCTAATACCACTGAAGACCCGCCGTGCAGAAGGGGCCGATGCAAGTTAAATATGTCGTTGCTCAAACGTACTCTTGTTGGTATGAGTGTGGAAGTTAGTAGAGGGGGTGGCAGCTCAGATGCTCTTAAGGCAAGGACCAACTGAGCCTGGGCCCCGGGCCTTCGCCACAATGGGGGTCTCTTCTCGTTCTCGACTCAGTCTTAATAAGATCATGATTCGAATAATTTCAACGCTCAAATATTTTTTTCCAGTCCTATTCTCCGAAAAACTGGGAAATTCGTGCACCATGTCAAGTGGCTACATGTGACGACCATCATCCAAGCATAGGCCTACACCTACCATCATTCACTATCATTACTCATTCAGTCTAAAAGAGGCAGTCGTACGAGACGGTCTGTGTGATTGTAAGTCATACACATTTATTTGTTTCGGGTTATTGTTTGTTCTAGTATTTGGCAACGTATGATATGTACTGTCTACTTTGAAGAGTCATATGTGAGGCCTTCATTTCTGTTAGGGCCCAGGGCCTACATTTGTGTAAGTGCCCAGTGCCTACTTTTGTATGGGGACCTAGAGACTCAAAAAGTATTAAGACGTCTCTGCTCAGATCTCATCCTCATCACTTGACCATGGCTCAAAATTACGAAGTCCGTTGCCAAAAGCCCTCGAGTAGCTGAACAGTGTGTGTTAATATTCACTCACTCATTCATTCATTCATTCATTCGACTATCTCAACCACAGCGTAGTGATATAGAGACTTAATTGAAATAAATTAAACAGAGTAATAATGCCAATAAATCAAGTATTTAATCAAATAATTGAAATTCAATAAAATCTTAATATTTTTATTCGATAATAGTTGAAACATGTGGCGTGTGACAATCATAATAAAACCCTTATAAAAGAATGAATTGTCTCATTGAAAGTAAAGAAAGTAAAATGTAATTACATTTAGTTTAAAACATCAAAATCAACCACGGGTATTTTTTCTTAAATCCCTTATTTTCTGCTTCGGCTAACTTTAACCAACCTTCATTGGATTATAGAGTGTGAAACGGTCATAAAAATGAACAGCACTTAACTATTAATACAAGAAAAAGAGTCAAAGTTAAAAACCAGACACCGTTAGGTGATAGAAATGGAATCAAAAGCGGGATATATAAAAAAACTGACAAAAAGAACAAAAAAATTCTGGCAGACACGTGATCTAGGTCCCGTTGAGGGATGGAGGGGGGTAAAAAGAATGTAAAAAAAAACTTCCCTTCTCTCACTCTAATCCAAATTAAATTTTCCATCTTCCTCGGTTTTTCGTCATCATTAGGGAATCGTCTTCTTTTCGCAATAACAGGAGAAGAGAGAAAAAGAGAAAAAGCCTTGAGTTTTTCTATCATTTCTTGCGAAGAAAATGTTTTACGCGAGCATTCTTCTCCCTTTCCACATTAATTACAATGAATTCCTCACTGGGTTTTGCGAAAGAACCCCTTTCCTCATCCCCGAATTTCAGCCCTCGCTATTAAATGGAATTCTTTTCTGTTTCAGTTACACTTTGAGAGAAAGAGAGAGAAATAGTTGGTAATCAATGCTAATTATTTCGAGGACCGATTCTTGGATAGTTTGTTTTTAGTTATGTTGCTCAAGAATGGGAAGAATTTTATCTAGTTGCAAGAATGCGGTTGTAATCATATTATAGTCTGTGCATTATAGTTTTATTTAGGGAAATATTTTTATTAGATTGTATTAGTTTGTAAGCTTTAAAAGAAAGAACCTTGAAAGAGTATCAATCGATGTTTTCAGCAAGGAAAGTTATAATAATACGAGTTGGCAGTTTTGGTTTTTCGTGATATAGCTAAAATATTTTATTTAAGGTATATACAGTGAAGATCGATTAACACAAAACTGAGGGGACTGAAATATTTTTTTGTGTTAAAAGAATTTCGTATTAAAGGATATTGCAAAAAAAATCATATACTCGACAAAATTAACTTTATTTACACAGATATGTATGTATATATGCATGTATTTAATATATATCTGCATGTATACATGTATGTATACATGCATGTATTTCATCTATATGCATGTATTTAATAAAAATCAATGAAACAAAGACATTCACAATTAAATTTAATATAAAATGTTCAATATGTTGAAAAGCAAAAGATTTGAGTTTTTGGAAAATAACCTGATAGTTTTCTTAGCGTGGCATTTTGATCATCAAACTGCCAAGAAATTGTTCGAAGTCGCTCATTTTGTTATTCATTTCAATATTGGAATGTGCGTCTAAATAACTGCGCATACTTTTCATGATATTCCTCATTATAGGATGATCTAGGATAAGGAATTGCATTATTCATCTCATTTTCGTCGTCAGAATCTACATCAATGATATTTCATGACCTTTGAACAAAATCCAAAATATATTTGCCTGCCATAATTGGGACTGTACGCACATTGTCATCGTCTACTGCAACGAATTCTTCCATTGATGAACCTGCATGGCTGGTGTTTCCGCATTTTGTTCATTCTCAGAAGGGAAATATTTTCGTGTTAAGAGATTTTAGTTTTGTGGTAAGAGAAAAAATGCTTGAAAATTCATAGTAGTCTGTTGAGAAAGGTGTGTTATTTCGTTTTAAAAGCGATTTTCGTCTTAAGCATTTTCGCGTTAAACGTATTTCACAGTATTGTGTTGATGACAGTTCTGAATCATGGTCAAACATCAACAATGGATTTGAACTTATCACCATACATTCTATGAAGAACTTGTAACCTAATTATTGCTCAGACATAGCCACTTTACTCTTTTATTGTTGAAAATCAGCAACTATTTTCTTAAATAATGATGAATTTATAAGGAGAGTTAATTAATTTTAATAACTTCCATTGGTACGAACATCATCAACAGCTTCCTCATTTTTTTAAAGTTAACTCTGCAGTGGAAATGCATCAAAGATTAAGATGTTTGATTTCGTAGATGTCACAAACTCAGTCTATTGAGTGAGTAAGTGTTTACAACGTCGCCTTCTGAAGCAACTTCTCCAAACTTCAGTCCAAACGCCTCAGTCCATTAAAGGGAAGCTCAAGGATTTAGTGACAGGCCAGTTTTTTTTTTTTTTTACCTACGCAACAATCAGTTTTATTATTCGTTGCTTTTTTATGCCTTATCTCTTCTTTTCTTTGTGCATCTTTCTTCTTTTCTTACTTTTTTAATATTTAAGATATTGGACTACATTCGGAACCGTGATTTTGCAAAATCGTATAAATGGATACTATCTATGATATTTAGTGTCACTTAGATTATAAAACGTATATAAAATCGTTTTAAGAATAGTATTACAATAAAAAATTATTTAAGTACAATATTTTGACAAAAAATGAACATAGAAGGACCCATTTTCAAAATATTCTCCTTTTGTGAAAAATGCTTCTATTATAATAATATTTTGCCTGTATATAGCTCAAATTTCTCTACAGAGGCTGAACTAGAATTTTTGAAATATATAACTTACACGTGGGTTTATCCATGTTTTACGACAACAGAGGGGAGCAATTTTAAGAAAAAACCGCTGATAATTATTTCAATGGGTTGTAACTCTGAAAATAATGTGAATTTTTCAAAATTTCTACTTCAGACTCTCTGGAGAAGTCTTTACTTTATATAAGCAAAATATTTTTATTCTAGAAGCATTTTTCATAAAAGGAGAACATTTTGAAAAAAGATTATTCTAAGTTAATTTTTTGCCAATATATTGTACTTAAATAATTTTTTTTGTCCAAATGTCCTTAAAATAATTTTATACATGTATTCTAGTCTAACTGACACAAAATATCATGAAAATTATCTATTTATGCGCTTTTTTAAAATCATGGTTCCGAACGTAGTCGGATACCTTAATGTCACTTAGATTAGAATATACGTATAAAATTGTTTTAAGACTATTATTACAATAAAAAAATTATTTAAATGCACTATTCTAGCAAAAAATAAACCTAGAATTACCTTTTTTTAAAACATTCTCCTTTTATGAAAAATGCTTCTATAATAATAATATTTTGCTTATATATATAGCTAAGACTTCTCCAGAAGGCTTGAACTACGACTTTTGAAAAATTCACATTACTTTCAGAGTTGCTATCCATTGAAATAGTTATCAGTGTTTTTCTGTTGAAATTTCTCCACTCTGATGTGTTAAGATATGGATAAGTCCACTTCTAAATTATATATCTCAAAAATCCTAGTTCAAGCTCTGTATTTGGTAAATAAATAATTCTATGTTTATTTTTTGCCAAAATATTGCATCTAAATCATTTTTAGTTTTTATACTATTCTTAAAACAATTTCATACGTGTATTCTAATCTAAGTAATCCTAAATATTAAAAAAATATTTGTTTCTACGCATTTGAAAAATCACGGTTCCGAACGTAGTCGGATACCTTAAGGAATTATCTAACAAAATCTCATCTCCTACGATATTTTTAAAAATAATAATTATTGTTAAATGCTTTAGGATAACAAAATAAGAGTTTATCACAATAGTATTATACTAAGAAGAAAGCCAGTAAAATACTTTAATGTTGTTATATTAGATAAAAAACAGAAAAAGAGAGCGGAGTATTAAAACACTTTAGGATTAAATAATTAAGGGAATAAATTTATTAATTAAGGTAAAAATAAATGAAAAAATAAACAAATAAATGAATAAAAGAGAAAAAGCAAGGAAATCAGAATAATTTTTTGAAAGAGCAAAAACAAAATAAAATAATACAATCTTTAAAAAAAGAAAAGTAAATTAATAAAAAAGACATAATAGTTAAAATAACAAATAGCTAAGAAATCTATCTCTGAATAAAGAACGTGAAACAATTACCGAATTTACACTTAATTGTATTTAACATTTTGCGCAAAGAGCTATTGTAAAGACAGTTTCAGTTGCTTTTCCGCCATCTGACGGTACCCACAGTGAAGATGGTTGTACTGGAAACAAGAGAAAACGGGTGAATGAATAAGCTTTAGCAGTGAAAAATCTCTAAGGTAAAGGTTTTGTAATGTGTTTTTTCTGTTTCCATAAAATGCTTTTAAACCTTGTATTTTAGCAAAAAAAACTTAATCGTCATGTCTAAAATAAAATTCAAATATGAAAGTAAATCAAATTCACTCAAGTACATTTAATGTACTAATTTTTTGCCATTTAAGAAAATTGGATATCCGCAATAACATTCGAAATTTTCAACGCTATTTCGCAAAATTGTAAAAATTTTAATATATTTAAGGAAACTAAACATAACTCAAAAAAATTCACAATATCGATTTTTTTTTAAATTCACCAATTGAATATTTGTAATATTTCATTGTATAAAATTTTGTAACTAACATTGTTTGATGATATATACAATAATCGATAAATAGTTATTTTCCAAAAATAAAAATGAAAAAAAAGGTTGAAGAGAGTAATATTATTATTAAAAATATAAATTATTATAACACAATTACGAAAAAAGGAGTTTTAACTACTAAATAGTATATAATTACTCCCCCCAAACTAAGGAGTATACTACTAGTAAAACTAAGAAGTATACTAATTTATTTAATTAATTAATCAACTATATCTATCACAATTCCTTGCGTACCAGTCACATTAATGTCAATTTTGTTCTAAATTTATTAATGGTATTCCTTTTTTTCTCTTTTTCTACATCAAAATCACATATTTACATATCAAAGCTGGAAAACATAACATTTACTGTTTTAATATTTATTAACGTATACGCTATAAAATTAAACAAACAATCGAAACGAATTTATTAAATATTTCTAAATTATCATTGGGCATATTGACCTTAAGAAATGCTAATATTGATTATGCACTAGATGTAATTAAAATATATCATATTAGAATTTTCTAAGCATATAAAGTGGCGGGTAAAGTAAACATTAGTACTTCAATCCCAAATCCATACCATATTTACTCCATGCTGTGGATGTTCTTAATAATAAAAACTTGAAACATGCATTTTGGTGTAAAGTTTTTTTTTAAAATAAACGACTGAGAGATCTTAAATTGTATTATTTACCAAACATTTCAGAAACGAAACTTTCTTACAAGATACACACCTTTCAACAGTCTACAGGTGTTTTTCAAACAAGTGGGAAAGCGAACATATTTACCACATTCCCGGTTTTCCGGAAAGAGAGAAGAGGAGAGGAATCCATTTTTCATTAAATCCTTTCTACTCCCCCCTCACTTCCTTTTCCCCTCCCACCGATAAGACGTTTAAAGGCCCTGGAAAAGTAATTGCGCGCCGAGTTTCGACAAATTAGCAGAGCACCTTTAAAATCCAGACTTTTAAAACGATAATGTTCCCGTGCGCAAATTAAAACCCGCGTCCTGGAAAAGGTTAAGTTGACTCTAAAGCTTCCCGGAAACGGGAAATTAAAGTAATTTTTCTCGATTAGGTGTTGAGAGCCCGCAAAACTTTTATTAATTAGCCCGGCTAAAAGTCGATGCGATATGCCGAGAAATGCTGCTTTTTTTTCCTCCTCCACGTTCCTGGGTTATATACATATTTTTGTTTGTACAGTTACAGAGCGGATATTGAAATTTTATTAAAACTCTTGTCGACTCGTGATCGTTGAGTTAGCAAAGTAATAACTAAAGCGGTGATGTGTGTGTTTATTTTTAGAAATCAGGGAGAGTTGTTACAGAGCGCCTGCGAAAAGTTTTGAAATTTCCGTCTCTATAAATTTCTTCGCGCCTTCTTTTTTTATGATTATTATTTAATTTTGATGTTTTATACACTTATATTAATTTCGGTCTTAGAAATCGTGTTAAGAGGGTGGCGATGCGTGTTTTTAAAAATCTTTGGAAAGGTATTCTAATAATTTTAATAACTTTTTCAAAAATATTTTGTTTTGCCAGGTTGAGGAAGAAGGTGGAATTTAATTACGTTGTCGAACATGCTATTACAAAAATATTTTTTGACACTTTTCTGTTTTCTGGCGCAACGTACCTTGAATAACTCGAGTAGACACTTATTAAAACGCGCGGTCGGGTTTCTTTTCCGACGCTGCATCTGAGAACATGTTATTCCGTTCGGTTTGTGACGTTGTCGTACTACTTTTCAATTGTTTTTGGTCGTACATACAAGGCAAGATTGTGAGAATTTTCAACTGTGTTCATTTTGACTTTAAAGTAATTTATATTTTCACTGGTGTATTTCTTTTTATTTATTTTTTGGTAATAAGAAACACTTATCTTCAGTTTTAATTTTCTTGAGACCTTGTTTCAATAAAAAATATTTTTCTAACTTTCTGACAACTTTTCAGCTTTTGCAAACAAGATTCATCCGCTGCTACAATACTTGTAGTCCATTTGCAATGTAGGAATTTTTCTTCTGAAATTTTTAATTTTTTTATTTAAAAATAATTAAATTTTAATTTTAATATCAGATTGCTATGAAAAGTTCTGATCTCTTTTAACTGAAGAAAAATTATGTATTTAAAAAAAAGTGTGTGTGCTTATGACCATATGATAGAAGTAATAACTTCAAATTTTGTAATGTTGTTTCAGGGATTAGTTAGGTGAATAAAAAACAAGAGGATATTAGTATTGTCCTATAAAATTATTTATTCATATGTCTGTACTCATAAAGTAATATTTTTGTGCGAAATATACAATCATATTTGGGAATTAATTGTATTCTAAGCAGGAAACAATAGGTTTATGGTAGCTGAAATAGGTTATAAATCCTTTAGATTCAAAATTTTATTTAAATATCTATAAAAATCTCCGTCAAGCGTTGTTCCGTACTTCCTCGAGCTTCATTTGGATCATTTGATATAATTAAATTGAATTTTGATTTTAAAAAATGAACTAAAGATTTTGATTTGTCTTTTGAAAAATCTACTTTAAAATTCCTACTTAAAATCATAACAATTAGTTCATAAGACCCGATCCGGCTTTGTGAATTTTGGTTGTAATTTAATAATATTCAATTCTATCCATGAATTAATAGCAAGGGAATAGTAAGACAGGTAGTTGATTGAGAAGAGAGGAATCTAGGTAAAAACCTTTAAAAAGGGATTTATAATCAGAAGATTAATATCACATAATCTCTGGCTTATACTAGGTCTTTTGTCATTCATTATATGGCAGTTTTGTACAAATATATCCGGTGCTGCTGCAAGGAAAGTTTTCTTAATTATGTTTTGTTTTCTTGTATTTAAATTATTTAATGTTCTAATTATTTAATTCTCTATTCGCAGATATCTTTATTTTTTTCCGACATACTTTGACATCTTTCTTTATCTTTCTGTCCTCAATATGCTTCTTCATTATTACATTTTATACAAGACATATCCAAAAATAATTCGATGAAAATATGTCTGGAGAATAAAAAAGGGGATCTCCTGCCCTAAAAATACATAATTTTTAGGGAATTTGATACTTTTCCTTTTCTCCGGCGCAAATCTCGCCAAGTTGGCATTATTGTCGACAACATACAATATACGCATAAAAAATATTGATAAATATTAGTTCTCGTGGTTTTTTCATCCATTTCTGATGTATTATAAAAAGACTTTGCTGATAAGAAAGGACTACGACTTGTTTTGAAAATGGGGTGGTGAAAGTTACCATCGGGAATATTCCGTTTGGCGTCGTTTGTTTCATTGTTGGTGACTTTTTCTCCTGCTCCGATGAAACGGAAAAGTACTAAAAATTTTAGTGTTAGAGGGGCATAACTTTGTTTAATAAAGATACATTTTAACGTCTGGCACACACTCGAGGCAAAGTATTCAATAAAAACAGTTTCTTCTGAATCTGTAAACAACTGTTTTATAACACACAATTTTCAAATTTCGAACAATTATAAACTAAAAAACCGTTTTAACAATCACAAATCTCGCTCTGTTTCAAATCACAAAACTCTCCTACCTTCTCAGATCTCCTTCAGATTTAAAAACTCGATTTCACTTTCACTTGTTTCCATCTTCTCTACAGAAATCTTACAACACCATTTTTATAAAAATGTATAACGTTTAGGTCGGGCTCTAATCGACCAGATGACTGGAAAATTTTTGCTCTGATCTGTACTGTTACTTATGGTAGCGCGTTAACAATTTACTTCACTTCTTCTCTTTCCTATTTTTCTTAAAGGCTTCTGTAGTAAGTCATCACTTACTTTAAATATTCCTGCAAGCTATTGATACATAAAACTAGAATTAATTTCAATCATTATCTCCAAACCGTCGATATTTAGATTTGATGATCTACCTCATCTGGTGACGTCTTTCAGGAATTCAGCCCCAATAGAAAATCGTTTAGGCCATCTATGAACCATCCTTGGTGTAATTGTCTTTTTTTCCAAACACGCATGTATAGCTCACTGAACAATTTTTTTTAAAAATTCCAATTTATTTTTATGAGCATTTTTAAGGCTTAGAAATATAATTTAAATTAAAGTGAGTGGCTCAAGATTCACTCAGTAACTAAGCCAAAAACACCTGCTAGTATGATGGATAAATAATTCCTTTAATTTGCCCGATAGCAAGTATGAACTATCCTTGGAGTTATTGTTCGTTGTAAAAATGACAAAACTTTCTTGACTACCCTGTATTAAAAGAAGGCATACTTTTTTCTCTAGAGGGCATTAAAATAACATCAAAAAGTGTTATATTTATTAAATGTAAAATTAATTTATGTTTGTATAAACTTTGATTATACATAGAGTTTATATATACAACTAGCTTAGCTTATAGCTCTGCAAGTTCAGGTTCGAAGAACACATTTTTTAAATGATTGTAAGCTTCGTACGCCATGTGAAATGATTTAAAATATACTAATGCATGAAAAGTCCCACAAAACCTTTATTTTAATGTTTTCTCATAATTTTTCCATTAATATTTGTATAGATCAAGAAACAAACAAGAATATAATAAAAAAGAAAGAAAAAAAAATCTTTCGAGGGACTTTATTTGAATTTCATTTAAAAAACTCATGAGTTTTTAAAAAACTTCTCAAAGCTGTCTTTCATTTACAATTGCAATTTCAGTTACACAATGAAAATTAACTATAATTATTACAAAATCCTCGCGCGCGATCCGACTGTAAATACTTCGCTACATTATTAATTACATACTAACGTTCATTCCCTTCCGAATTTCAAGTCACTGATTCTTCTAAATAATTATAAACATTAACACAATTATTAATTATTGCTATAACATCATTACAGTATTATTAAAGTTCAAATATATTATTATTAAAAACCCATAAATTGTCCACATATTATATGCTATTTAAATCGGTTGCTCCATTATCCGTAAGGTTGACCTGGTTAAAGCTCAGAAAAGATAACAGAAACTGGCATATGATTTTGAAAAGTATTTCTCCTTTTATAATTTAATTTTATAGTACCTTAGGGGGAAACCTAAAGGCATTTAAATAAATTACACTCTTTCACCTAATAGTTATATTTATGTTAAGTGCTAATAATTATAATCGTATACAGATTACATTGATTATCAGCCTTTAGCGATAACCACCCTTATAAAACAATTGAAATCACACATATTAACAAATATAATATACAACAGACAAAAATATATATAGCAAAATTCAATACACACGAAACTGAGAAATATGTATCTTGTAACCGTTCTTGTTATAATAACTGCAACTGACCGTTCCAAGCAGCAGAAGCGCCCTCTAACAACCGCTAAACATCATTACAGGTCATGTGAGGAAAGAATGCGGTCACTATGAAAAACCATCCATGTTCTTTGGCTATTATTCAATTCCTACTATTAGTTACCTCTCCCTATATATATTTAATTGTTTGTGTATATATATTGTTCAAATTTTTAATCGTAATAAAATACTTTCTATGCATCCATTCCAGTTCAAATACATTTTTTAAACTTGTAGTGGATGACACTTGATGTTGATACAATTTTTTCAAATATTAATTAAATTAAAAAGTGAATAAATAGTATCAAACAAAAACAATAGTCCAACAGCATATATAGAAAGGATAATCGTTCGTTATGTTCCTGTAGTGCAATGGATAACGCGTTGGACTTTGTAATCCAAGAGTTGTAGGTTCGAATCCCACCTAGAATGGCCTATTTTCTGAGATTGTGATTTCTTTTATACTATACTATTTTATAAGAATAATTAATTTTAATTAAGAAATAACTAGTAACAATAAAAAAATAGCCCAACACCCAACATAGGAAGGAAGATGGAAAATTTCAAGGAAAATCACTTTCTATTTTCTCACTTAATATTGTGATTCTATCATATGTATATGCATATTTATATGTGAATTGTAATTACTTAATAAAAAGTAATTAAAATAAAATTTTTCTTTGTTGACCTAAGTATGAACTGACTTAATTTTTTTATATTACTTGTTTTTGTGTTATTTTTGTGTAATCTAAACTAAAAATAAATGTTGCACTAAAAAAGACTACATTAAACCTAACCCCTAATTTACCATATTTAGTTTAATCTTTAACATCAAACACTACTAGTTAAATTAACTACACATTTTTTTACGATTGTGATTAATGTTTAAAGCGAACGCGCACGAATTATTTTCCAAGATACTGACATCAATACTTGTATGAAAGACAAAATGTATTTATAATTACCAATTATAATCTTTCTGCAAAATTACTATAAGAATAAACTCCTGGTTTCTTAATGCAACTAATTTTTATTTCTTATTCAGTAATGGTAGAAAGACAAAAATGGAAATTTCAGGGAAAGTATTTAAGCTTTAGCGAAATACCATCTTTGATGGTTGAGAACCGCATGACGGATTGCTATTCCGTATATGTGCTAGAACCCACTTCCAACGATATCAAGGCATATTTAAAGAAGGAAGAAAAATTTATTCCAGACCGCGTAATTTACTTTTCGCGTGATGACGTCACCTTAACGATGGGAACCGGAACCGAAGATGGATGCTTCCAATAAGAAAGAATTCGTATTCCAAATGGAAGTCGCAATTTTCTTCTTTATTTATAAAAATTTCTGAGTTCGCGATTGGCATCAAATGGGCATTTTCAAAATCTATTAATAGATAATGGACGCGTTTTCTTTTCAATTGCTTAGGAAGGAAAAGAAAACGGGTTTCTTTTAAACGTATAATGATCGAACTAAATAAACCATAAGAGTATCATTCTTTTTTGGTTTCAAGTTTTGAATATTTCTTCAATTGATGATTGATATAAATAAAAAGAACTAAAAAAAACCAGACAAAAAGAAAAAGTATAATCCGCTCACAATCCTTGTTGTGTATGAGTTCAGTTGAAAGATCTGGGGAAGAGTGAGAAGACGGGTACACAGATATAAGAAATTATGCCTATTACTAAAATACCTTTCCATCAAGAATTGCTCATCAAACAAGTAATATAAAGAACAAAAATTTAGGTCACAATTCCTACTAAGGTCATCAAAGAAAATTTTTATTTTATTTACTTTTATTAAATAATTACAATTAATATAAATATCTATATATATATATATATGACAGAATCACAATATTAAGTGGCAAAACACCTTTTAAATTATCATTAAAAACTTTTTAACCATATTAAATTTCTAACTACATTTTTTAATAAAAGTTGAATATTATAGGTAAGAATTTATCTTAAAACCAGTGTAAAAGAAATGCTGACGTCAAACTAGCATATGATTATTCAGGTTAAGTTTAATCTTCATCAAAAATTTAACAAAAGCTGTTTTATCCAATGTGAGTGTCATATAGAGGAATAATATCGACTAAAATATATCTCTTAAACTATAATTGATTAATTAATGAATAAATATTTGAAAAAACTGTATTTACATCAAGTGTCATCCACTACTAATTTTAAAAATTCTAATTTAACTTGACCGGATAGATAAAAAGTATTTCATTAACGATTGAAAATTGAACACACATGATATATAAATAAATACATATAGGGAGAGGGTGAACTAATAGTAGGAATTGAAAAAAAGAAAGTATTTTAGTGATTATATCATTTAAATTAAACTCTTTAATAGTAAGAACTGGATTTTAATAAACAATACTAAAATAAATTTTAACATTCTTTAAATAAACAACATAAACGCACCCAGTTTTTATGATTTGGGATATTTATTATATTCCTCTTGTACACCTATCTCTCAAACTAAATTTTATTCAGTTATACTATGTTTTATTATTTAAAGTCTTCTAATAAATCCAACGTAATTTTTTGTCTAAGAATTAATTAACATTTTCTTGAAACTTAAATCTTATTCGGATTTAAGAACCTATTCAAAGTCAGTCCTATTTCATCAGGGTGAAAAGAAAAATTTTTCAGAATTTCAAAACTAACCTATAAAGAAAAGATTTTCTATGCTGCATACATGAAGGGGAAAATAAAACAGAAAATTAATTTTTATGTTGTAACGAATGGAAATAGAGCGTCCTCTCCTGGCCGTATGGACAGGTAACCACTCTGACTGCTACCACCTCGGTGAAGGAAGGACGTGCCAGAGTCAGCCTGCCACCTCGGTGGCGAAAGGACATGCCAATGTCCGCCCGCGCAAACCCCTTATTATTTGTATAAAGATTAATTGGGTTTTTTATGTATTTGTATAACTGTGCTCAATTAGAAAGTACAACCAATTAAAATTATTTGAGCTAGCCGCCGGTGTTATTTTTGAGTACACGTTATAATGTTAAGTACTGCCACAAAGAAAATTAAGTTTAGATGTTTAAGTTTTTGTGGTAAAAGGTCTAAGTAATTTGGTTTTAAAAAAACAGTTATCTTAGTATTTTTTTAACATTTATTTTTCGATGAGAGTACGCCTACTAAATAGGTACAAGAAAAAGCATCAAGTACATTTAAAAACTTCTTAAATATTAAATTTGAAAAAAAAAAGAACTACTGTCAAAATGACAGTGCACACTAAAGCGGAAGACGGGGAAAAGCTTGGATCACACAGACTGATTCGACTGTGCGTGTAGAGCAGGGGTGTCCAACCCAAATGACCATATGGGCCACTTCGGAAAAACATTATAATCTCGCGGGCCGCACATAAAAATATGTACCTTTATATCAGATTTGGAAATAAAAAGAACATTTATTGGAGTGAAAATTTAAAACAGAATGAATTATTATTATTGTTTTTATTATTTTTCATATATACAGACATAGATAATATAATAATGTTTATATAATATAATAATGCAATGATCAAATAATGTTTAAAATATTACAGGTGCCATTTTCTTGAAAATTACAGTGGTCCTATTGAATTGATCTCTCGTTACTCGTTGTTGAAATTTGATAGTGCTGTCATTCGCAAACGATTAAGTATATACATTGTCCTTTATCTTAACCATCCTGAATATTTTTTAAAACTTTAAGAAACATCTCTGACAGCCTGTTGCTTTCTGGGCACTCCAAACAGATAAGGAGGAGGAGAAACGAAAGTCGCACACACAGAGAATCATGTACCATCCATAGTAAAGGATATGCATAATGCAATTCGAAATTTATTAAAAAAGTAATTTACGGTAGTAAAATCAAATGTAACTGTTTGATAAAATATAAATCTGTTTTGATCTAAAGGACATTTCTATTATCAAAAAGGATTTATTTTAAAACAAAAACAGGTAACATGCAAATTCATTGTAAATATATATATTTCCCCTCAAATAAATTTCAAAATGAAAAAAAAATTAAAAATCTGATATTTAAAAAATTTTTAAAAAGTGTCGGCGGGCCGCAACTTACGTACTGGTGGGCCGCATGTTGGACACCCCTGGTGTAGAGCATGGGTAGGCAACCTATGGCACTCGGTACAATTATCAGTAGCACGCTGCAGTACTCTACAAATTTGTCGATTTTTGAGTAGATGAAAGTTGATGTATTTGTAACATACCTTACTTGACAAACATCTTCAGAATTATGGATATTTACGTAATTACGAAAAAAATCAGAAAGATAACTATACAGATATTTTGCAAATTATTGAATATCATTGCTGTAGTGATTTAATTGTTTTCACAGAGATAAAATTGCATGTACTCTGCTTTACGCTTTGGGTTCTGCATATCTAAAAAATCTTTCCTCATATGAAAAATATTTTGAGTACGAAAAGAAATTGTATAATAACTGGATGCTCAAAATCATGTCAAATGGAAAGTCACAAATTATACTCCTGATTTCTCCATATGAAAGTAGAACGGTAAATGTTCTAGATTTGCATTAAAATGTTTATTTATCTTATATAACTTTAATGATGATAAATACTCATATTTTACGATGGCTGTTTCTTATACTAATAAATATGTTTAAAAAAATATATAGTATATATGTACAGTTTTAATTTTTTATTTTTGTTGAAAAAATAGTTACATTTTATGCTTTTTATTTTTATTAAAAATATTTTTAAATAATGTAAAATTTATATGTAATAAAAATGTAAAAATCTTTATTACTGACCTCTATTTTCAAATTCTGTATGCATTACTGAGGGGATCAAATTGTTTAAAAAATGTCTTGTGTGGCTCACTGAATCATATTGTTAGATTGGTTTGGCACGCCACGGCTAAAAGGTTGCCGCCCAGTGGCGCACACAAGGTGGGGGTCCCAGAGGTGGGCCCCCCCCCCCCCAAAGCCCTTGATTTTTTTTCCGATTGATTATAATTCTAAGTATATAGTACATGAAACTTAATTAAAAGTATTTGTTATTAATAATTAATTTTATTAATTAATGCTAATTATTTATTCAATAATTAGTTTTTTACTGTTTTTTGTTCCCAAAAATCGACAAAATCAAAAGAAGCGTGATACAAGAAGGGTGGACTTTCGACCCTGGGGGCCCCCCCCCGTGAAAAATTCCTGTGTGCGCTACTGTTGCCGACCCCTGCTATAAAAGAAGCTCAGGTTATAAAATGTTGCAATGTACACTGTACTGCATGCTACTCTGTACTTACTCATCGATAATCATTATTTTTTGTTATTTATATCGCAGAGAAATAATTTTGTTTTGAGTAAAATCATCTAACCCAAATGAAGTCTGCTTCCATTTTTTTCACGCGAAAATGTATAACCCCCCTTTTAAATTATTTTTCTCCTAATCACCATACCAAAAAAACACCTTTCCTTCATAAGAATACTCTGATCAATGTACTTTTTTTAATCCATTTAAGCGCATTCCATTCTAATATACAAGCTAAGTGATATATTGTATCCACAACCACACTGAACATTTTTCATTAAAAAAAATTTTTATAAACTAAAAAGTTGCAAGTAAAATGCTTAAAGGATTATTTTGGGGAAGTGGGGAATGATCTTTGAATATATTCTAAATTTGTATAGATTATAAAATAAGCTAAAATCTATTTCATAACCATTGTAAACTTTGAAAAAAGCACCAGAAATGTCTATCAGTTTGAATAGAAATAGAACATTTTATACCGCAGACAATTAGTTCCCTTTAAATGGGACTATTTCGAAGTACAGATATTGTTATTTTCTTGTATTACCATGCGTTTATTTATCTGCGTGAACGCTGAAAAACTTCCATTTTATCTACAGATTTTTTTAGCTTAACTCTCTTGTTAAAAGATGGTAGAGATTTAACTACCCATGCTGCAATATATTTTGCAGAATATAATGTCATTTTTTAAACATTTATTTCAAATATTTAATACTTAAATGGAAAAATAGCTAATAGCAAAATTATGTATGCTATTTACCCTTCACTTGATGGTTTTTGCGGACTTTTTAAACAGATATAAAATCTCTACCGACACGATGTGCTCATATATATTTATGTATGCATTTTATTGATAATTTCTCTTTATGAGCAAAGTACCTGTACATTATAGTGTATTGTTCTTATTTTATTGTTTATTACTTGTATAAATTTTGTCTAAAGGAAGTTTGAAAATTCTCCCAAATAATTGTTACTGATACGAAAATGTTATCAAAATGTTTTAAGAAGAATACTTTTATTTGTTCAAGGATTGCCTTAATCTTTGTATAAGAAAACGTTCTTCCTTAAGTTAATCGCAAGTCTCCCCCCTCCCCTCCAAAAAAAGGAACATCGAACATACAGTTTTATTGGAAGAAAAATAAATAAGACACCCCACCAAGGTACCCCAAAGAGAAACCCCCTGGTGGATAACAACAAAAATACCCCTCACTTTGTAAGATACTTAACCACTGACCACTCCACAGATTTCTGCGGGGGCTTTTCCATCCCACTTCCGCAACTTTTTCGGACATCCGCATCTTCCTTCCTACCTCCAGATCGGCAAAAAAAAAAAAGAAAGAAAGAAAGAAATGAAACTTAAAAGAAAACGGGCGATAAAAGAACATAAAATTCGGCACCGAAATCTTCCAAAGAATGCGAAGAATAGAACGTTCGTGTTCTCGAGAACTCCTTCCTCGCCCTCCCCCCTTTCGGTCACTGATCGAGAACCCATAGTGGAAAACTCGGAGGAACCATAAATCTTAAAGCGAACACCCATATGTTCCCGAAAATCGTTAAAACGATTCCCAAAACCCTTCCCGGCGACAAATAAGAACCACTTTAAGGAGGGGGTGGACCAGCCTCCTCCTCCACCCCTCGAATCGAGCGCCGAGAAGAAAAACAAGAAATAGAACAAGGAGAAGAGAAGCTGAAAACTCTTTTATAGGTGCCTCGACTCTACCTCGGTACCAACGATTCCGCTTAAATAATTTATTCGTTTCTAAGAGCGCGCAGGGGTCCACGAACACTTCTTGAATAAAATATTCCTCGCCGGACGAAAGAGCAGTTCTGTCGGGCAACTTGTTCCTCCCTCCAACATCCCTCAGCCGCAAACAGAAGAAATTAAACCATCTAAAATGTAGTTTTCTTCTCGGATCTTAAACTTAAGTTTTAGAATAGATACTAAAAAGGATGAATAATAGATATGTTGCACTGGATTTCCTACCCTGGTATAATCACTTGTTTGCGTGAAGCTTGCCATTTTCATTTAACCATCTGTTGTCTGTGCGTGGTTCATGCAGTTATGATGCAAAAGTTTAATTACTTATACTTATTATAAAACATTTTAGGAATTATTGAGGTTTTTGCAGTTTAATTGTTAGTTTAGATTATAAATTTTAATGCATTATAAAATACATTCAAGGCATCGACTGTAATTTAAGAAAGGATTGTACGGGGTAAGTCAAAATGAATATAGCGATTACACAAACGGCTATAACAATTTATTGGAAAATGATTTATCGATAAGATTTGCACACAGAATGCAGACGGAACTTCAAAATGTTATATATATGTACGTCATAGATGTTCTATGTGGCTCACGGACAACATCTAAGCGGTACTTCACTTCACGTCATACATTCTGAAGCATTTGTGCAGTCACCGATGCAAGCGGGAAGCACAGACACCATGTCTTTCACATGTCATGCATAAAACTATTGAAGAACTGAAAGTACACATTTGTAATGCGCTTGTAACAATAAGGCTATTCAATAGTATAAGCATCAGACTTTGATTAAAATTGGTTTATTCAGGTTTTTGCATTTTCTTTACTTGTTGAAAGTCTCCTGTAAGTAATTGTCAGTAATGACCTTCGTAAAATTCCTTAAAAATTGAGTTGGCTCAATTAATGAGGTCACATGATAAAGACAAACATGTGTCCTCCACTGAATTCAATTCAGGCATTGAACTAATCGTACTCGTTGTTCTATTTGTAAAACTTACAATTACATAAAATTACAAATTTCTTAATTGGGTAAAATTTTTAAATGTTATAATAAAATTTCTTCAAAAAAAATTTTTTAAATCAATAAAGAAAATTTATTTAAGCGTGTACTTTTAAATAAAATCCATTTTGTATAAAATGTACTTTTTAAGAGAAAGTTTCTGCAAAGAGAGAACGTTGGCAACAACGAAGAACATGAATTGATTAGCTGAAAACACAAGACAGCTTTTATTGTGTGACTATGACATCACATGAGTTTTTTAACCTATTGGCAAGAATCACGTGGTTATTATTATCATGGGACTATTACGTCATATGAATTTAGCCCATTAAGCAATTTAAAGAGAAATTTGTTGCAGGTGCAATGAAACAACTGACATCGGTGACGAAAATTGTTTTGAAAATCTAAACAAGTTCTTTTATATCGATACAAGGATTTGATATCAATATTTATAGAAAAACTTTACATTAAATGTAGTATTAAGTTGATATATTGAACAAGATAATTGTAAATTGTTCTGTCTTGCGGAAAAATGAATTTTCAAAATCATTTAGCGCTGCATCCATTTGTATTGCATCATTCGCTTCATAGAAAACTAGAAAATGAGAATTTCAGAAAGCCAAGCACAGTTTTTTTATGTTCGGCCGTAGTTACACACATATGTCGAAGTTGTATCTCATGTCTGTTTTCGCGGAGAGACAAACATTCAGATGTTTTCATCTTTTGAAATTTAAAATTTTGTTTTCCTGCAATGATTATGAGATTTAAGATATTTATATTTTATTGTGATAGAGAATACAAAAATATAAAATACAATAAACACGAAACTCAATGTATAAGCTGTTGAGCAAATATTATACTCTTAAGAGACAAAAGTAAAGGGAGAGCTATACACAAATATACAGATGGTAGACGTATCCCGAACAAAATGTATAAATGGGCAGTATGTAGGCAGGGCTTTCATTTGTACTCAAGTGGGTCATTTAAAAAGGTTTCTTACGTGATTTTGGACACTCGACAGGAATCAACAAACTTTGAAGTGGAATGGTAGTTGGAGCAAGACCATACGAGACATTCCCCTTAGGAAATCTTTAGGAAATTCAACATTCCATAATTCCCAGTGTCAAGAGCAGTGGCCTAACTTACACCCCCGAATCCTCCACATTGCAGGAAGGCCAGGTCTTTAGGGGGCACAAAGCCTGACTGACGCTGTATTCTTTGTAAGATCCGGCTTGGGGACCAAAACCTGACTTTTCAGGAAGGAGGCTAATATTCTCCGTTACGCCACTGATCAAGAGTATGCCAAGAATACATAATTACAGGCATAACTTCCCACCAAGAACAACATTAGCGAATATGGCTCAGACCTCACGCGTCCATGGACCCAAATTGTTAATAAGGCATAGTGCAAGCTGGTGATAACTCCGTAACGGTATAGGCTGTTTTTACAAGGCATGGATTGGGTCCTCTGGTCCAACTGAATAGATCATTGACTGGAAATGACTATGTTCAGTTAGTTTGACACTATTTGCAGCCAATCTTGAATTTTATTTATCCAAACAATGATAGAATTTTTTTAAATGCTACATGGTCACAAATATTCACTATTAGTTTAAAGAACATTCTGGATAATTGCAGTGAATGATTTAGACTCCTATATCACCCGATATGGATTCCATTGAACACTTATGAAGTATACACAAGATGTTAGTTTGGGCACAAAATCTTGCTCAGACAATTTCGCCATTATGGACGACTGTAGAGGCAACAGGGCTTAATATTTTTACATAAGACTTCCAATGATTCTATATCACGTCGAGTTGCTACACTTTGCATGCAAAAGAAGGTTCGATATGATATTAAGAGGTATCCCATGATTTTTGCCACTTCAATTTATATGTATAACATTAAGCATTCCCGACACTTTTATAGATTCTGGCCCTCCTAGATATGGTGAAAATGTTACACAAAAAAGGAAGATCCACTTGTTGCGACCCGTTGGTCGTCAGTGTGAGAGGGTTCGAGTAAGAAACTGACATAATCTCTAAAATTCACTACTTTTATTCAACTTCAGCACTTATGAGAATGTACTCTGATAATTATACCCAAGGAGCAATAAGAATTATTAATCCTATTAAATATATGGAATCATTTATCTTAATAATTTTCTTGTACGCTCCTCCTTCCAACTTGCTAAGTCGTCAACCGTAAAGTGAACGTCTTCCATCTTCCTATGGATCCTTCCTTTGGATTTAATATCACGAAATGCGGTCACCGGTCACTCACACAATGCTTTCTGCTTGGGATCAACTCTCAGCCGTTACATCGCTTATTCAACGACTAGCACTTAAATAGAAGTTTTCATTTGCATAAAATCAAGTCCTCTCTACAGAAAGCGGTTTTAACTAAAATCCCAATTAAAAAAAGCATTTTCCCCAAGATGATTAGTAGAATCCCGAATAGAACCCGTTAAACACTCACATACAGCTCCGTACCCAATCTTAAATGCTTAGAATACTTTTTTTTTGTTTTCAATATATGTGAACAAAATTTCGTATTTCACTAAATCATTATAAATGTGATTGAATTTTTTCATTAAAAGTATGCTTTAGTTTGAAAAAACATTACTTCAGCCTATCTTCCTTTTCTTTTTCTACAGCTCTAGGGTTTCTGATTTCCCGACTTTTCCATTCCTGGAAATTTCCGGGAAATCCAGGGAACGTAATTTTCATTCCCGGGAATACATCAAATTTTCAGAAAGTTTGAAAACACGTTATTTTTAATTGGTATCAATAATATTTATATAAAATAAGGATACGTATAAATTCCAAAAGTTATGTTCATTCATATATTCAGCTAAAAAAATTTTAAAAAATATAAAATATGTTAATTATTCCTTTTTAAAGTGTGATTTGAGAAAACAGGCAATCTATGCTTTTAACACTTAGTTATTATGAATAACCTGCTACAGAAAAAGCTCTTTCGGCTTCAGCTGATGTCTGAGGAATCGCTTTAAAAGCTTCACCCAATTTCCTGTTTGAGGATCGATTTTCAATTATTTTTTAATCAATACTGAATAAATTATCTTTCTAATCTTGCTACTATGAGATAAATATATATATTAATATAAATACTTGAAAACTTATTTGTCACTGAAGAGAGTAACGATCAAGTACGTAAAAAGTATGAATTCTTGTATTTAAGCGATTTTGTTTGTGTAACTGATTTCTTGTTTATGTAATTGCTGCATTCTTGTAACACAAAAATAACTAAACATTAATGTAAGACTCTCACACAAAAGTTTGGTTTAAAAAAATGACAAATAAGAAAAGTTGTGTGAGTTTTTTTAAAAAAATATATTCTCGCCCAAACAGTTTAGGAGTTCATTCCCTTCTTCAAACTGCTGATTCAATTAAATGGTTTGTAATAAAGATAAGTACCCGATAAAAGTTTTTAAAATAAATTAGATAATTAACATTTTTAAGGTATCCGATTACGTTCGGAACCGTGATTTTGCAAAAGCGCGTAAATGGATAATATTTATGATATTTAGTGTCACTTAGATTAGAATACATGTATACAATTGTTTTAAGGACATTATGACAAAAAAAATTATTTAAATACAATATTTTGGCGAAAAAACTTAGAATAACCTTTTTTCCAAATGTTCTCCTTTTGTGAAAAATGCTTCTATTGTACTAATATTTTGCCTGTATTCAGCTCAGACCTCTGTACAGAGGCTCAACTAGAATTTTTGAAATGCATAACTCGGAAGTCGGTTTATCCATGTCTTACGAAAACATAAGGGAGAAATTTTAAGAAAATACGCCGATAATTATTTCAAATGGTTGTAACTCTGAAAATAATTTGAATTTTTCAAAAATCATAGTTGAGCCTCTGTACAGAGGTCTGGGCTATATATAGGCAAAATATTAATACAATAGAAGCATTTTTTACAAAAGGAGAACATTTGGAAGAAAGGTTATTCTAAGTTAATTTTTTGCCAAAATACTGTATTTAAATAACTTTTTTTGTCATAATGTCCTTAAAACAATTGTATGCATGTATTCTAATCTAAGTGACAATAAATATCATGAAAATTATCTATTTATGCGCTTTTTTAAAATCATGGTTCCGAATGTAGTCGGGATACCTTAAGTGTAAGTACTTATGTTAACAGCATATATCAAGGTATCAGAACTTTAGTACTGGGGGCGTACGAAATGGTATCCTTTAAAAACTAAATACTTTTAATTAGCAAAGTGATGTTCGACAAACAGAAACTGATCAGAACAAATAGGACTCTTTCCCACCAAAAGCTGCAAAAATTTTGATTAACCCTACATGGGGGGGGGGGGCGTTACTGTTCCTCTTTACACTTTTACCACACTGTTGGGGACATTTTTTCCACCAAGGAATTCGAGGTAAGCGATCGCAAACTGCAGCCTTGCTGTCAGCTAAAATTTATATCGAAGTTTAAAATCCACAGCCCAGTCAAAACTCTAGATACCTCAGATTATTACAGCCCCGTGTCATTCCCAAAAATAGAAAAAGTATGAAAAAATTAGATTTCTCGAGAGCCCGGGAAAAAAACCCTATATAGCGCACTTCATGAGAACTTAGCTCAATTTAGAATGAATTAATTCCCCCTATTCGATGTGATGTTTTTTAATCCAATAAGAACTTTAAAGATGGCTTTTGAAATCGAGATCTGGATTACTGCGCTTCAGGTAAATCTTTTTTTTTTTAATTGAAATAAGTAATATAAAAAAAAATTTTAAGTCAACTTCTACTTAGGTCAACAAGAAAATTTTTATTATATTTAACTTTTATCAAATAATTACAATTAATATAAATATGTATATACATATGACAGAATCACAATATTAAGTGGCAATTAATTTTTTTAATTATCATTAAAGTATCGTATTGTCATCCAAATCAATCGTGTATATGAAATTTCAGTTCAACTGAATGCTTTAAAAGGTGAGAAAAAAATTTTTTTTAAAGTTTTGACCCAAGTCACTAAAAATGAAGCCAACGTGACTGTATCTGTAATTTTTTAAATAATCAGTTTCAGTCAATTAATATTAAATTGTTATAATTAAATTATCGTATTGTCACCCAAAAGAATAGTGTATAGAAAATTTCAGCTCGAATGAGCACCTTAAAATGTGAGAAGAAAAACCTTTTCAAGTTTTGACTCAAGTCGCCAAAAATTACGCCAAGTTGGCTGTATCTATAATTCTTTGAATACGTTTTAATCAATTAATGTGGCCGTAGTAGCCTAATCGCAAAGGTAATGGACTCGTGTCAGGCATGTCAGGAGTTCGAACCTAGTGCCACTGAAGACCCGCCGTGTAGGGGCGCAATGCACGTTAAATCTGTCAAGAACTCAAACGTCCTCCCATTGGTGTAGTAGTTTGGAGAAAGGGTGCCAGCTCAGGTGTCGTTCTCGTCACTTGACCATGGTTCAAAATTACGAAGTCTGTTGCCAAAAGCCCTCGTGTACTAAACAGTGCGACTATAATATATACTTACTTTAATCAATCAATTGTTATTAATTATAATTAAATTACCGTATTTTCATCAAAATACTCATAAAATTTCAGCTCAATTGAGTGCTTTGAAATGTAGTTTATTAACGATTGAAAATTTGAACGAGATATAGGGAGATTATGAACTATTCTCCCTCGAACTAATATTCTCGAGAAATGTATGAAGGGTGATTCATTCATTTTTCATTTTCAATATACGAAACACATCTTTCAAAACTCATTTTCATATCCATTTCCGTTTTTGTTGTGCAATGGATGTACATTGCCAGATATCATATATTTATTTAAAGAATTAATTTTAAATGGAATTCCCCATTTTATCCTGGTAGTAATCAATTCCTTTTCCATTTCGACGCAATCCAATTCTATTATTTTTTTAGATTAATTAGCCCCGGGTGTTCCAGATTCCGTACAACACAAGATATATGTATGTAGCTTAAAGCTGGAAGTAATTGTTTTTTTTTAAATCAGTGGAATTACCAGAAAATTAATTTGAGGAGGAGATACCAAGCTTTCATTTTAATAAATGTAATGTTAGTAATAAATATATGGATTAAAATATATATTTCAAACTACTCGAATAAATCAAAATTTGTTTAACTTGAAATATGTAATTATATATAATGATTACTAGAAGTTATAGCACATTTTTCACGCGAATAAAATGAATAATATAACAATCGAGATTAAAAAATAAAATTAAAAAGTAGAGGTTAAAATTTAATTAATATGTGAATATTTTTAAATAAATTACAAATTAAACGCTAAGGAAAGAATGCGTTAGCAAATAAAGTGGCCAAGTTAAGTAACAAAAATAGCTGAATTATCCGATATTTTCCAGGCTCATCTGTAAGTCAATATATAAATATTACCTAAGTCAATTCTAGGAACAGAGCCCTTTACATCACTGCGGATTACGATTTCCGTCCCTACTCGACGAAAGAAACGTGCCTATTAAGTTTCAAATTTGTAGTTCTAATAGTATAAAAACGGTAATGCTTTTCCTGTTAGATATACTTTTTCGATTCTTCATAAATCAGCAAATTTTGCTTATTTTAATATAACTTTTTTTAAGCTTTTACAGTAAGGTACAACGTGTAAATTGTCAGAAAAAATTTGCAATGAAATTATTGTACTTTCTTTTTATAATAGCATAAAGAGTAGGAGCACAAAAACATTAAAATTAAATCGGATTACTCTCTCAGTTTGTCTTAAAATAATTTTTGAAAGATAAACAGCAGGTCCTACATTTTCTTCAAAGCTAAGAAATATTTGTATTCTGTGTACATTAAATTTTAAATTTACCTTTAACTTAAGTATTTTTTTAAAGTTACAGAAAAAAAGTTTAATCATAATTTTTTTTTCTAATCACCATACTACAAAATAAAATCTATTGATCCTATCCAAAAAATTGAAGTACACCGAATACAGTTTTTACAAGTACTATATATATAATATATATATATATACTCGTAATATCATACCTCTCTAGAAACGAAACTTTCTTTAATCCAGTGGGAAAATGTGAAAATTAGAAGCTGAGAAAAACAAGTTTATAAAAAGATAAAATTTAAATTTTTTTTGGCATTAAAATAATTCTTTTTACACTTAAGAGGACACGGTACCCTTGAACAATTTTTTTTTATTTATGTATTTAAAAATTGTATTTTAGCATTTTATATAATGTTTCTATTCAAGAAAATGATTCAAGAAATTTTTCATATATTATTCACACAATTTTAAAAATTTAAATTTTTTGAAGAAAATTTGGAAAATTTTAAAATTTTACTTTTTTTGTAATTATTTTTTTTTTTAACTGAAATTGTTTTGTAGTTTTCTTAAGAATATTCTAAACAACTTTAGGAATCGATTTTATACAATAGCTTCATTAGTTTTGAAGAAAAAAAAACGGTTGATATGAATGCAAAGATTCAACGAAAAAGTCAATATATCCTACATTTTAATTAAAAAAAAATAGCCGCAAACCCTCTCAGTAGGTTAGTGGAAGTTGAAGAGAGGTGGGAGGCCTCTGCCCCTCCCCAGAGTGTTCTCCCTCAAAATTGTGGTGGAACCAGCCCAAATCATAATGTCACCTGTATGGTGCTCAAAGCTACAGCTAACAACAGGCGTACAACTAGCCCCTTGCCACGATAAATTTACTGTCAGGTGGCATAAGTAATAACAAGAACAAAACATTTTTGGAGCAAGTAATTTTTGTGTTTTTGCATTTAAGTAATTACTTTACGAAGTAACATCAGAAGGAATATGCGGAACATCGCTTCATCATTTATTGAACGTTAATAACGTTATACAAACCTATATCACCCCTATAACACCTAACCTAAAATTAATGGTATATTCCAAATCTGAACAGTCTGGAAAGTAAAGTGTCAAATCAGGTGTGTCATCCTCTCATCACTTAACACTGATTTGAAATTAAGAGGTTCGTTGCCAATAGCTTTCATATTTCATCGAAGTGCGAAGTCAATAAAACAACTGTGATGGTAGCCTAGAAGTCCAGATCACAGACTCGTTGCTGGCATGTCATGAGTTCCAGATAATACTGCTGAAGAACCGCTGTGCAGATGTAGCCACTGCACGTTAAATATGTCTTGGCTCTTATGTCCTCCCGTTGGTGTGGTGGGGAAGTTATAGGTGGTGCTACCTCAGATGCCGTCCTCATCACTTGACCATGGTTCAAAATCACGAGATCCGTCGCCAAACGCCTTCGTGAAGGTTTATAGTGCGACGTAAACATAACTCTCTTTCTTTCTCTCTGTCAATAAAACAAATAACCAGTCAACGAATTCCAAACAAGAACATATGAAAAATCCATTTTACATTTTTTTTAAATGACGTCTTCGTTGAAATTAACTTTTTTTTATTGCTGAGAGCGTAATTATTGCTCCATTTCGACGGGGTTTGCTTTAAAATGCTCCTTCCTTCCTCAGTGGCACGACAGCTCAGGGTTGGCCTTGGCCTTCTCAAGAAGCCTTTTCCATGTCAACCTTCTTCCTGCCAGTGTTCTCCAATTCCTAGTTCTCAAAACTAGGAGATCTTTTTCTAGGCCATCAATACATCTGAGATTTGGCGTACCCTTTCTTCGTGTGCCGATTAGTTGAGCATTGAAGACTCTTTTAGTGGTGCGGTCTTCGTTCATTCTGATAACGTGACCTGCCCATTTAATTCGCTGTATTTTGATGAAGTTGACAATGTCAGATTCCTTATATGATCAATAGAGCTCTGAATTTGATTTTCTTCGCCATGTTCCATTTTCCTGAATTCCTCCAAAAATGGATCGTAAACTCTTCCTTTCGTAGATACTTATCCTGTTCTTATCTGTTCGAGACATGAACCAAGTTTCATATGCGTAAGTCAATGCTGATCTTAAAAGTCTTTTATACAATAGAACCTTTGTTTTTCTTTTGATTAAATTCAATTTCATGTATTTTCGTATTCCATTAAGACATCTATTAGCCATAGTGATTCTCTTTTGCATTTCAGTAGTACAATCGTTTCTGTTGTTAATTTCTGAACCTACATAAGTGCATAAGTGAAGCTGTCAACAACTTCAAAACTATACTCTTCAATTAAAAATGAGAATTGTTAAAACATTATTTAGTGCAAGGCGTGTACTTGGTCTTATTCTCATTGATTTTCAGTCCTATCCTGAGGGCTTCTTTCTCTAAAGATAAAAAGGTCTGTCTTAGTGAGGTGGGTGTTCTAGCGATGATATCAATGTCATCAGCAAAGGCCAACAACTGTATAGATTTATTAAAAATATTTCCTCTGGTTTTGATATTGGAATCTCTTAGCACTTTTTCTTTCCACTTCTTTCTCTTTTTTCTTTAAGTAGAAGAAACGCCAGTGCATCTCCCTGTCGAACGCTATTTTTTTTATTTCCAATGGGTCCGAAAGATCATTCTGCACTTAAAATGCTCCTAACATTTTATATTAATTTTAAATTGATTTTTGAGACGTCCAAAAATGTACATTCTTCCCTTTTTAAGATATCCGACTACGTTCGGAATAGTGATTTTAAAAAAGAGCATAAATAGATCATTTTCATGATATTTAGTGTCACTTAGATTAGAACACATGTATAAAATTGTTTTAAGGACATTTTGACAAAAAAAAATTATTTAAATACAATATTTTGGCAAAAAATTAACTTAGAATAAACTTTTTTCAAAATGTTTTCCTTTTGTGAAAAATGCTTCTATTATAATAATAGTTTGCCTGTATATAGCTCAGACCTCTGTACAGTGGCTCAACCATGATTTTTGAAAAAGTCACATTATTTTCAGAGTTACAACCCATTAAAATAATTATCGGTGTTTTTTTTCTTAAAATTTTTCCCGTCTTTTGTCGTAAAACATAAATAAACCCGCTTCTAAGTTATATATTTCAAAAATTCTTGTTGAGCCATTGTACAGAGGTCTGAGCTATATACAGGCGAAATATTATTACAATAGAAGCATTTTTCACAAAAGGAGAATATTTTGAAAATGGGTCATTCTATGTTCATTTTTTGTCAAAATATTGTACTTAAACCATTTTTTATTGTAATACTATTCTTAAAACAATTTTATATACATTTTCTAATCTAAGTGACACTAAATATCATAAATATTATCCAGTTACACTACAAAATCACGGTTCCAAACGTAGTCGGATACCTTAAGTCTGAAACCAAAATGCATGCAAGACTTAGAAAAAATAATATGCATTACACTACTCATCAACTGAAATTTCTTTGACTTTATGGTCTCCATCAGTTTTAAAAGCAACCAACAAAAGTGTGTTCCTAATTTGTGTATTGTAAATGATGGATTACCAAGAATTTTTTTTAAATTAAAGCTTTCTACAGCTGGTCTAATTCTCAATACATCAAAAGTTTGAATGCATAGCCAGCATTGAGTCGAACGTTTATTAATATATCTCACTATAAAGTAACACAAAGGCTTTTGGAAAACCAGTATTAAATTTCATCTTCATGGCTCTGAGCCAATAAACAAACACCTTACCATCCGGAATTAATCAAAATATTACGTCGTTGGAACATGTTTGCTGAATTCGTTGTTAAACCTGAGATCTTCTAAGACTGAAGCATATAATTAAAGTACTAAATAATTACGACAAAGGCACGTCTTCCCATTAAGTCATTTAAAGACGGATGAAACCCCTACATTATCAGCCTAATACACGAGAACTGCAGAATTTAATTCGTATAACGGATTAACAACCATGTCTGAACCTTCAATATTCGTTGTACGTGAACGCTGGAGCATTGAGAGCAAGTCATCCCGTTTAAAGGTTGGTGCGCTTTAAAGAAAACACTGGTAATATATTAGCTAAAGCGTGAACGCTGTAAACACGGCTGCACACGCGCGCTGGCTAATCGCCTGCTGCTGAAATCATTTCCGCTCGTACAGAAATGAATGTGCAAATGAGATGTTTTCGCGCCTCCAGGAAATTTCTGCCTCGCTCGTCCAAGAATTTAATCCGTAGTCTTCAATGAAAGCGAACATCGGGAGATTCGGGAAACATCCCGAAGCCAGTCGGAGTAATTTACTCGGGTTCTTTCGTCTGGAAAATCTCGCCAAAACTGAGGAGTGCATAGGGGTGTTTGTTTTGTTTGCTGTTGAGAAAAGTAAAGGGGTTGAGAAATGTGTTTGTAAACTTTCACATTAGAACAATAATAAGTTATGTATTATTAATGTGTTTGTGCTTTTGTGTGAGTATCAGTTTATATCACTGACTTATCCGAAAGTATCTCTCTATATGCAGTGAAATACGTTTAACACGAAAATGCTTAAGACAAAATATCGGTTCACACGAAGCAATACATTGGTCCCAACAAACTACTATATATTTGCATGCTTTTTTTTTCTATCTTCACACGAAACGAAAATCGCTGAACGTGAAAAAATTTTTCTTCTTGGAATGAACAAAATACAGAAAATACCAGAAATTTAAGAAGGGGTGGGAAATGAAAAGAAGATAATTTCGCCTTATTTTTTTTCTGTTTTTTTTACACTGTTCTCAGTGGCGTAAGGAAGAATATTAGGCCCCCTACAAACTCAGGTTTTGGGCCCGGAGCCCAAATATGCACTTAATATCAGTCAAGCTTTGATCCCTCTAGAGTCTCTATGCCCCCCGCAATGCAGGGGTCTACGTTACGCCACTGATTGTCCTACTGTATTATCGGAATAATTCATTGAAGTAGATGCTGATAATATACATACAGCACCAACTATGATAGACAAAAACATTTTGGAATTTGTTTAAAACTCAGAAAAATGTTATTGATACACATTCCGAAGGCTAAAATGAAATGAATAACGCAGCTCCTGTTTCCACGTCATCCGAAATGAGGAACATCATGAAAAGTATGCGCAGTTATTTAGAAGTACATTCCAATACTGAAATGAATAACAAAATGAACGCGACATTAAACAACTTGTATACAAATTGATGCAAAAAAAGTCAATGCAAAGAAAAATACCAGATTACTTTCCCAAAACTCGATAAATGTTTTTCGAAAAACTAGGAAAGTTTTGTATCAAATTTCATTAAGTCCTTGTGAATGTTTTTGTTTCATCAATTTTTATTAAATGCAGGCATATATACACATCTTTGTAAATAAAATGTACTTTATCAAACTTAATTTTGTTGAATATATGTTCTTTTTTACAATAACTTTTAACACGAAATTCTTTTAACGCAAAAAATATTTCAGTCCCCTCAGTTTCATGTTAAACGAATTTCACTGTATATAAAAAGAGTTTTTGGGGATGATGTAATAAATTTATTCATTTATCTCACACACGAGAATAATGATGAAGGTGATGTTTGCATGAGCGTGCAAAAATAGTTAAACACGACGATATATTGCAAATTTTACAGCCAGTTATGAATAGAAATCCATATGCAAAAAAATATAGAACTTTGTATGAAATTCTAAATAAAAACCAAGATCAAGTGTGTAGGCTGGGTTTTAATACAAGCCCTAAATACTATCCTAGAATTTATAATAAACCGTCATGCGATGAGTTAGCTGCTATCATTTGGAGAAAAGACGATTCTACAGACAGAAAGGCTGATGTTATGTTGATCCGAAAAGAGTGAACACGACTCTCCACACAATTTGTGAATTTAAACTCTCCTCCTGCAGATCTGTTGCTGTTTTCTTTACTTTTTCCTTCAGGTGATACAGAACTACCTAATACATGTAAATTGCAGTTTTACAATTTGAGCAATGTGTATGATTAGTTGTATTATATAAACAATGAGGCTACCGTTAGTCGAAAAGGGGGTAGCCTCTTGTAATAAATTAATTTAATTTTAATAAGCAAAATATAAAGCTCTCAAAATTGTGGAGTCATTGTGGTGTATCTTTTTCAAAAATAAAAATTCAATTTTTTTAAACGAGAAGAATTTTAATGATACACTCATGGACAAAAAAATTAGCGCACCAAGAATTAATTGCGGGATCGTAACGAAACTTGGCATAAAGGTACATGTCGGGAAGATATGCAAATGAATAGAAATTCAGCGTGTTTGCGCATTACGTATAGCCGGTAGGGGGCGTTTAACGTCGTTCTCCGTGGAGTATAAAACAGGTAACCAAAGCTTGTTTGAGTGTGCTGAATCGTTTACAAAGGAAGAGCTGAGATAGACATGCCATTGCGTCGTTTTCGAAGACAATATGAGCAGCTGTCGCCGTTTCAGAGGGGGAGAACCATCGGCATGATGGAAGCTGAGTGGTCAGCTAGGCGAGAAGCTCGTCTATTAGGCCACTCTGATTGTGTTTTGAGAAGGTGTTGGGACCAGTGGATCCGAGGGATGTCATTTACACGAAGACCAGACTCAGGACGCCCTCAACAGACCAGTCGTCGAGAAGACCACCACATCGTAAGAAATGCACGCGTACAGCCAACTGCTTCATCGGCCGCCATCCAGGTACAGGTAGCCCCTTCACTAGGGGCCCCTGTGTCTTCTTGAACCGTACGAAGGCGCCTGGCTGAAGGACATTTGGGACCGCAGTGCCCATTACGTGTGCTGTCCTAGACGCCCACCCATCGACGCCTTCGTTTGGAGTGGTACCGCGCACGAGGAAACTGGACTGCAGCGGAATGGAACCAGGTCGTCTTAAGCGACGAATCCAGATTCAATCTCATCAGTGATGACAATCGTGTTCGTGTGTGGAGACTCCGTAGTGTAGTGAACGCCTCAATCCTGCCTTTGCTGTACAGCGACACACCGCTCTCACAGCTGGGGTGATGGTATTGGATGTCATTGCCTACAATACACGGTCACCCCTGGTATTGATCCGTGGCATCATGACAGCACAGCGGTATGTCCATGGCATCCTGCAACCACATGTATTGCCACTCATGCCATGACTTCCAGGAGCCATTTTTCAACAAGACAATGCTCGGCCTTACACGGCAAGGGTATCACAAAACTGTCTCCGCACTGTTACTACTCTTCCTTGGCCTGCCCAATCCCCAGATTTGTCTCCAATCGAGTATATCTGAAATCATTTGGGATGGCGAGTTGGGCATCTCACGAGTTTGAGCGAACTAGAGGCAAGGTTACAGTAAATATGGAATGAAATGTCTCAAGACATCATACAGAACTTGTATGCCTCAATGCCCGATCGTATCGCATCGTGCATTCGCGCTCTAGAGGGGTTCAACAGGGTATTAAATCTTCCATTCTTTTGCCTTTTTCTCTGAAATATAAAAATGATCCTTTTTCTGATTTTCTAATCATTTACTTTTATCAAAATAATCTTTACGTATGTAAAATTTCGTTTCATTTTGACGACTCGTTCTTGGTGCGCTAATTTTTTTGTGCATGAGTGTATAAATTTCAAATGTAAGAACAATATCTTATTCATAATTATATTCAATTTCAACGTACAGTTCAAATTCTTGAAATACTTCAACCAAAATGTTACAAAAATAAACACCGATAGTCTTATAAAATGAAAAGTAAAATAACGATTTATTAACATAAACATTTTATACTAAAATAACCCATAAAATCATCTGAAAAAATATTTTATAAGAATAGACTGAAATTGTAAGAACAGAATGGTTTATTGATTCTAAATTAATTCGAAAGAAAAATTCCACCTTTTTATTAGAACGATTTAAGCTTTTTTTAATATGAATATAAAGAGATCGATTCTAATTGCTTATGAAATAAATTATTATTTTCAAAAAACCTGCAAAAATGCCAGACATAAGTCTTTTTTGCAAATGTATTTTTTCAAAAAAAGAAATAATCAGAATAAAAAGGAAAAGAAATACCCTTAAGTGGATTTTTTTTCGATTAAAAATTGCTTTGGATCTATTGCATAGAAGTCTGAAGAAATAAAATTCTGACTAGACGCATCTTGATGGCAACAATTTATACCAGACACTTAAACAGCCACTTCTCTTAGGTGGTAGGTAAAAATAGCATCCGCCTTTAGAAATCGAAGAAATCGCTCAAGTATATCTTTACGAGACAGCGGTAATATACTAGAAAAACGCGAGACTCCGAATATTGAACCGTTCGACTAAGTCCCCCTAAATCATTTGGTCTTCTGTTTCTTGTAGAACATTCCACCCAATAAATAGTCACGAAAATAATTATTTTCGGGTATTGTTCCTCAAGATTGTTTTTGCCATTCTGAAACGTAAGTATTTCTCCAAAATTTTGAAATAATACATAACTAATCAAAGGGAGAGGAGAGATAAAGTATACTGCACAGCTAACACAAAATTAAAAACCAGTAAAAATATAGTGAAATACATATAACGAGAAAACGCTTCAGACGAAATATAGGTTAACATGGAAAAATACAACAATCCCGACTAACTACTATGTATTTTCATACAACTCTTTTCAATTCCTCTACTATTAGTTCACAATCTCCCTATATATATATATATATATCTTGTTCACAAATTTTCAGTCGTTAGTAAAATACATTTTAAAGCACTTAATTGAGCTGAAATTTTTTACACGATTATTTAGAATGACAATACGGTAATTTAGATGTAATTAGTAAAAATTAATGGATTAAAACTAATTATTCAAAGAATTATAGATACAACCACGTTTGCATCATTTTTGACGACTTGGTCAAAATTTTAAAAAGTTTTTCTCTCGCGTTTTAAAGCACTCATTTGAGCTGAATTTTTCTGTACATGGTTGTTTTGGGTGACAATGCGATAATTTAATAATAATTAATTAAATTTAGTTAACTGAAACTAATTATTTAAAGAATTAAGGATACAGAGTCCATAGGCTTCATTTTTAGCGACTTGGGTAAAAACTTTAAAATATTTTTTTGTCACGTTTTAAAGCATGCATATGAACTGAAATTTTATATACACGACTGTTTGGGATGATAATACGATATTTTAATGATAATTGATAAAAATTAATTGCCACTTAATATTGTGATTCTGTCATATGAATATACATATATATATCAATTGTAATTATTTGATAAAAAGTAACTAAAATAAAAATTTTCTTTGTTGACTCAGGGATTGACTTTAAAATTTTTTTATTATTACTTGTTTTCTCTTAAAACGAAACGAAAAAAAATTGCTATACACGAAAAGATTTCCTTCCTGGAAATGAACAAAATACGGAAAACACCAGGATTCCTACTGCATCATCGGAAAAATTCTTCGCAATAGATGATGATAATGTGCATACCCACCCCCTCCCCAATTATGACAGTCAAAAACATGTTGGAGTTTGTTGAAAACTCCAAAGATAGCATTGACGCAGATTCCAAAGACGAAAATGAAATGAATAATGCAGCTCCTGCTCCCACGTCATCCGAAAAGAGGAACATCATGAAAAGAATACTCAATTATTTAGACGCACATTCCGAAGGTGAAATCAACAACAAAATGGACGACATCGAACAATATGTTGACAGTTTGATGCTAAGAAAGACAATTCTATGAAAAATATCAGATTATGTTCCAAAAACTTAATTAATGTTTTGTTTCTCGAAAAAACTTGAACATTTTTTAGTATTTAATTTCATTAAATTCTTGTAAATGTTCTTGTTTTATTGATTTTTAGTAAATGCATGCATATATATGTTGCAGGGAAATGACAAAACTAGGAATTTCATCATGATCAGTTGAATGAGACGTTAAAATAACGTCTCTTCAAGGTCATTTCCCTGATGAAAGTAAGTGATTTTATCAAATCCCTGAACCATCTCAATGAAATGAAGAAATGAACTAGTTAGGATTTGCATTGGCAAAGTGCTGTCCAGGAGGGGGGAAACACCTAGGGGGTCGAGTCCTTGTATTTCCTAACCATACAGGTAGTGCTATGGATCCCCTAAATATCAACCCCATATCTTTAAAAAAATGCCACCATAGGATTTACATAGGGATTGATATTTTAGTGTGTAAGCAACCGTGAGGAAAGATATTATACATAAAAAAATACCAGCCTAATTTTCTAATTATTTGTTAATTAGTTTCGAATAAATCATTTGTATTTCATTGGCTATTATTGTATTACTTACTTCCGCGTTTAATATAATGCACCCTATTTGTTAAATAAACACTTTTAAACTCTTGTTAGTATTATGCCATCATTTCACCGAAACAGATCAGGAATTTGTTCAAATCCCTTACATTCATCAGTTAAATGACCTTTAAAAGACGTTATTTTACCATCTCTTTTCAATTGATCATCTCCCTTAGGGATTTGATGAAATTCCTAATTTCATCATTTTCCTGCGACATATAGATATTTATGTAAATAAAATGTACTTTAACAAACTCAAATTTGTTAAATATACGACTCGTATGTTTTCCTTGCAATATCCTTTAACACGAAAAAAAAGATTTTTCAGTCCCCTCAGTTTTGTGATAAGCAATTTTCATTGTATATCAACAATTTTCGAGAAAACGTAGGGATCATAGAATTAAAAGAAATTTGAAACACTTCAGAGAGAAAGAGAGAGTTTCCTGACTATTATTTTTAACTTTTAAAATATTTTCTTACAAAGGATAATAACTAAGCCTGCCAAAGAAATGTTCTATTGAAAATTAGTCTACGGTTTTTATAGTTTAGTAATAGCACATTTTTAAGCACTACTATTAAATGATATTTAGACTTGAAATTCAAAAAAAAAAAAATTCTATACCTATGTTTAAACTTGAAGTTTTAATTATAAGTATGTTTTAAGATGGTTACGTTCGAACCGTGATTTTGAAAAAGCGTATGAAAAGTAATTTTTTGACTTTTAGTCTCACTTTTGAAAAAAAACATACGTATACAGTTTTAAAAATATTACCATAAGAAAAAAAAAATATTTAAGTGCAACTTTTTTGGTATCAACAGGAAGGAAAAAAATGACTTATTTTTAAAACATTCTACTCTTATTAAAAATTATTCTATAATAATATTTTTCATATATATAGCTAATACTTCTATACAGGGGCTTAACTAGAATTTCTGAAATGCTTACATATTAATCTGAAATATAAAAACATGAATAAATCTACTTCTAAATTATATTATTGTAGTTCAATTCCAGTATCGAAGTCCTAACTATAGGCAAAATATTACTATTTTAGAAGCATTTTTCATAAAAAAAGAATGTTTTAAAAATATTTTTTTTTTTTATTTTTTGGCAAAAAAAAATATTTATATAATATTTTCTTGTTATAATATTCTTAAAACTATTTTATATGTATACCCTAATTCAACTGACACTAAATATCAAAAGAATTTATCCAGTTATACGCTTTTATATACAAAACCACTTTTTCTTTTTTTTAGTCAATCACCTTAAAATCTAGTATTTAAAGTTAATTTCATTTTAATTTTCTATAAAAAATTGTAAATAAAATGGTATAAGAAATATTACGATAAAAATTAAGAAATTACGATGGTAAAAGAATTACGATAATTTTAAATTGAAGATAAGTTTAATATCTAGTACTTAAAATTATACTATAATTTAAAAAAAAAACATTATAAAAGTAAAATGTACCGTGTAAATTGTACCGTGTGTATTATAAAAGTAAAATGTACTTATACCGTGCTCAACAATAACATCAAATCAAGACCCACGAAATTCATCGTAGCAGAGAGTCAGATGCACACTTGCCGTTATCCATAACTTTAAGCACAATACAGGTGACAGTGTGATTTGGCTCGATGCCTCCCCCCCCGATTTTGAGGGAGAACACCCTAGGAGTAGTGAGGGACCTCTCACCTCTCTTCCCCTTCCATCAACCTCATGAGAGGACCTGGAACTCGACGGCTTTTTAGAGTACTCCCCTGCCGCGAAGACACTATACATTTGCAAACATCCTTGCCTTCTCCGAGATTCGAACCCTGGGAAAACAGTCAGCGTCACTAACCAATATACCCGGAAGGCCGTCGTAAATAAAATGTTATAAAAGTAATTAAAATATAAGCAGAAAAACAGAGCCGTCATTTTCATTTATATGTAACTTAAATTATTTTTCAAAAATCCTTGAAACAATGTGAGGAATAGCTTCATTGATTTTGATGTTATTATATAAACGGATAAGCAAGTATATTTTAAATTATATAGCATAAAAATATATAATATCACAAAATTACCTTACGTTGTTAGTTAGAATCTAAAAACATTTGTTAATGTTATCCCTAATCACTTATACATATTTATTTAACGCTAATGATTTATTTCATTTTTGTCTCCTCTCGTCTGGGTTTGGATTCTTTCATTAATTTGTGAATTAATTTAGTTGCTACTTGCACTTATTTTCTTATTTCTATTTAGTTGATTAATGTTTCCTTCACGTAAGGGCTTCCCTTTTTTTCTTTTTTCTTTTCGTGTGTGTGTGTTTCTCAAGATGAGAGTCTGTAAACATAGTTTGCTGAAAAGAGAAAGAACTATATATTCTTGCTTCTCTTACTCTGTCTCGTAAGTGTCTCACTTTCAAATCCCGAAAGAGTTGGAGTTAGTCAGACAACAAGAAAGGGAGACACCACAAACTTATAGAGTAATATTTGGCTTATGATGATGAGCTTTTGTTCTAATTATTATAATAGCCTTTCGGGAAATTAATTCAGTGATTATCAGTAGATTTAGATCTTTTATTGCATTATGTGTCTGTATTGTATTTTAGTGTGATATGTATGTATTAGTTTGGAGGGTACTAAATTATTATTCTTTTATGAGAAATAAGAAAAAATTATATTCTGTATTTTAGTTATTCCATTTTTTTTTATTAATAATTTTTGTTTCTTAATATATTTTTTTTAATTCAAGTATGTACTCTTCCTTAAATATTCATTTTTACGAAACACAACAAAAGCATTTAATGTTAATGATCAATATTCAATTATTGAAATGTATTGTTTTTAATTTATAAACGTTTACAAATATTCTTCAGCTCAACACGTAAGCGTATTGTGCACTGAAAGTTATGCAGTGAAAATCGTTTAACGCAAAACTGAGGTAACATATATTTTTTTCATGTTAAAGGATATTGCAAAAAAAAAATTCCATCTATTCAACAAAATTAAGTTTATTAAAGAACAATTTATGTATATATTCAGAAATATTGTTATTAATTATATACAACGTAATAAATTTCTGGTGTCAAAAAAATCAGAAATAATAAATAACCATAAACATTTTACTAAATATTGCTTAAATCAGAAATACCCAATTAATTTTATTAATAGTTATATGAATAAAGCTATTCAAAATAGTAAGGATTAAAAATTCTGAGATGGATAATAGATTATTACTATAAACTTAAATATTTCATAGCTATAGTTATCTCCATATTCTAATATTAGATAAAAATTACTTATTATTATTTTATTCATATTTAATCTAGTGTTACTAAAGTCATGCTATATAATTTGTGTGTAACTCTTATTATTTTTTATTTCCATTCTTTTTATACTTTTGTTAAGTGCTACATTTCAGCCATTCGCATGATTTAAATCTGCAGTAGGATCCAGAATCTGGAAATAATTTATTTATTGCACTCAGATTTAGCGCGGGCTCTGCATTTTT
>BMAV01024926.1:0-14359 GCA_019973955.1 Trichonephila inaurata madagascariensis | reverse complement strand
ATATGAATAAATAATTTTATATGTTAATACTAATATAATATTCCCTTGTTTTTTATTCACCTAACTAATCCCTGAAATAACATTACAAAATTTGAAGTTATCACTTCTATCGTGTGGTCATAAGCACACACACTTTTTTAACCGTTTGATTCGAAGAAATGTATACGACCACCGAAATCACTATTTGTCCATTTTCAAATAAGCATTCTGCCGCACTTATGTCCCCCAATATCGTGACTAACGGATTTAGAGTCAAGCACTCGAGTGCTTGATGGCTACTAGAGTTGGGCCAAGGCCATTTAGCTTTGGTTGGTCCCCCATGCGAGGGTAGCGAAAAGACACAGCCACGCACTCTCATTGGTCAAATCAAGTAATGCGCGCTTACGTCATATCCTGTTACACACATCCGTCCCTTTTCACGAAATCACTCCCAACAAATATCCAGCAACCGAGAAGAAAGATGTTACATATCAAAAGAGTAGAAGAAATTCAAACACGTAGAATGGAATACATATTACTTTTAAAAATACCTACGCTTTACTATTTGATACCATACTTAAATCATATCCCCGAAATTAAATGTACTTCCTTCAACTATATTATGAAATGGAATAGCATTATTGATATACTGTTACAGTATCAATAGAATTACATATTCCTAATCCTCATTTGTGAGCGGATATACTTGATGAATACGAGAACTAGCTCTAATCAAACACAGTTAGAGTAATCATGTAGATAGTAATCTGCTTGGCATACAATCAGCTTTGATTTTCAATGAAAATGTTCATTTTAAGTTCCTAAGCGGATTAAATGACGTCAAACATTCTATGATGCTTCTGTATGTATGAAGCAGTGCGATATATTTATTCCCTTTCTCTTAGAATGAATTCACTTGAAAGAGAAATTTTATTAATAATGATCTCATAAAATTAATTTCCATTTGCAATTAATACCTAATACTACTTAAATATTTAATAATAAATATCTCAATGATTATCTTATCGAATACTTTGTCATTAATGAAGATATTCAAACAATTTCTGTTACATATGACTTTGTACAGCTATGATTACTCTCATTTGCAAAAATAATGTGTTTTTGATCAATGTTTTCTATTTTAAAACTTAGTTGAACTGTATAATTTAGAAACATGATTAAATATCGAAGATGACGTGAAGATAAGATAAGTCTCATGAAGAAGAATGAAGATAAGTCTCACTGTTCAAATTTTCACACACATGAGAAATATTCAAAATTTCAATGAGGTCTGATATATGACTCAAAATATTCAACAGAAAGCAATTTCCTTTATCCAGCTCCATAATTTTGACCTCACGTCTAAGACTTTGCAAAAAAACAGCCCATCGTTATATGAAAATATATATAAAGGAAGATTAAAATACAAGGGAAATTAAATATTACCCGGGAAGATCTGTGAAAGGGAACTTGTCAGGATTTAGTATCAACCTATTTTAGAAAAATAATGATTTCTTAATAGATCAAGTGGCTACATTGTATTTAAATTATCACTATAATGTCAAAATGTGAAGCAAGCAGCTTCAGATTGGCTTAGAAAAAAAATGTGTTGTTTATTTTTCTTAGTAATCTCCTTGATCTTCTTTAATCAAATTTACTAGTAAAAATTTTAGAGTTCCATGAACACAGCAAATACTAGTTTAATGAGAATACCTTTGCTGATTGCAATTGAAGAGCTTCCATCGAAGACGTTTGTTAAGTTTTCTACTTGAAAGCTTGTAAAGTATTCGCCCGTAGGTGATGCCTTTCTTCTAAGTTATCTTCGTGACCTAGGGGTGTGGGAGTGAGTGAAGAACCAAGTGTTGTCATGATCTTAATATATCATGATTAAGATCTTAACTTAAACACTATACAAATATAATAGTTATATTTAGACTTAGAGGACCCAAGGTGAGAAACACACACAATACGTATTACCAAATAAGCGCGATCTTAACCACTATATTTAACTTTTCCACCTATTCCTAATCTTAGTCTATACACAGTTCCTAATAGATACTAGAATTATCCTACCTTAATCTCTGTTTAACCACAATCCTCTCGGATCTGAAATATCTTTCGTTTATCTCGCGTGGAATAGTATCCACATTGACTTGATCGCTCTGTCCCGGATAGCTTCACACTCAAATAACGGCTTTCTTATCTTTCTTCAGTTTACGCGCTTAAATTCAAACTAGCATAATCACTTCCCAATAGGTCATACGCTTACGTTAAACTTATGCTATTTAAAAGGTTCCTAATTTGTATATCACGCTTGCTTCTGGGTTTAGTTGGGAATTTGCCTTTTTCGGCTCCAAAGAACACAAGAGGAGTTTTTAGTTGAAAACGCGATGAGCCCGTCACAAGCTAACTAATGCAAACGGAACTTTAAAGATGATTTATAGTAAAGTTGTCAAGGCAACATACTCAGCATTGAATATTTATGAATGGTATTTTCAAATGCTTATTCTTTCTCGAGGAAATAATTTTCCTTCGGGAATATGTATACCACAATTTGTGAATTTCTGATTGGGAAGCGAGATATCGGAGACAGATAAGATGTCGTATCCCTCGTGCATCGACTACAACACGTTTTTGAAGTTAATCAAACAATCTGTCAATGCTGTCGCAGAAAGTGATCTAACAGCTCTAACAGACAACTGCTGCCTTATAAAGGCATGACTGATTGCGTCTCTTCACCTCGCACCTGATTGCACACCTCCTTATTTGTATAGAATGCATGTACTAGTTTATCGAGTTTATCGGACTCTCTCTCTCTCTCCTCTCTCACACACACACACACACACACACACAACACACACACACACACACACACACACAAACACACACACACACAAACACACACACACACACACACACACACACACACACACACACACACACACACACACACACACACACACACACACACACACACACACACACACACACACACACACACACACACACACACACACACACACACACACACACACACACAACACACACACACCCCAAAAGCACCCACACACACAAAATTTGAAAGAAAGAAAAAAACATAAGACAAAATTGTACAAATAAGAAGAGGGGAGGTTAGAAAAATTTGAAAATTTTGGCATGACACCCCATTCTGCAATGGTTTTGGGAAATTTAAATGTCCCTTTCCCCCTAAACGGGGACTGTATATTATAGCAAAACGTGATGATATCTTATATGTTGATGTTAGAAAGATAACTGAATTTGCGAAAAGTGAGATTAATGTATAAAAGGAAATTTTTTTAAAATTATTTAAGGCCCCATTAGGGGGAACCCACAGAATGGGGCGGCCCCCCCGAGTATCCCATTAGAAACGTTGGGGAAGTGGAAGGGGATATGTATTTTTCATCTGGTCTGGGGGCCCCCAGAACTCAAAAAGACGGAAGCGAAAAACAAGACCAAACAATGATTTTCCTGTCCCAAGATTTTAGAAGTTTATGTGTTTTGTTTGTCCATAAACATTTCTGACCGGGGAGGGAATTTCGAACCCAGTCCCCTTATTGGTTTTATGCAGACAAAAACAAAACGCCCCCCCCATGGGGGTGACAAGCCAGGAAGAGGGGGACTCTATACTGGAGAGGGTAGTGTTTGTGGAACCATTTACCCTAATGACAATTGGTCCCCAGCTGCAGGTGTGGTGGTTAAATGGTGAACAGTTCCCCATATGCATGAAAAATGAGTTTTTACTGGGGGAAAAGGTTAATCCAGGTTTTTTTTCAATGATGTTATGTAAGTTTAATAAAGTGGTATAGGGGATGCAGTGAAATTTTCCCTTTTTTTTGAATTATTATCAGTATTCTAGGTTTCGAAAAATGTTTTAAAAATACCCTGGGTTCCCTAAGACTTGATTTTTAAATTTAAATTTTCCATGGCCTTTTTTTTTTGAGTATTCCCCCCATTCGTAAAGTGAACAGCTAAAAAAGCCAGGGCCACGAATGGATTAGGAGGGTTTTTTTTGTTACCTGTTCGGACAACATCAGATGTCTACTTAATTTAAGGGAAAAGATTGAAAATTTTATCGCATCAGGGGAAAATAAATTTATAATTGAATTAGTTTTTTATTTTTTTATTCTGAAATTTGTATCGTCTTTGGGGTCCAGCGTATGAATTTTTTCAACTTTTTTTGTTTTTAAAACAAACACATTTATAATTATCTGCATTAATTGATTCAATGATAAAAAATTTTTGTTAGCAATTTTTTTTGGCCCCGAGAGGTATACAAATATTCTAATTAAAGGGGCTTTAAATTTTAAGAATATAAATTATTAATTTGAAAAAGAATTTTTAAAGAAAAAATGGAAATATTAATTTGTTTTATAGAAAAATTTTTACTTATAAAAAGATATCAAAGTCCAAAATCGTGACTCCCGTTTAATGACCTATAAATTTGTTTTGAGACAAATGCTGTATTTTCGGTTTTGAGATAATAAAAAAAGAATGTTTTGAATTTGTTGCTTGATTATTTATTCATTCAAAAATTATACAGACAAACAGTCTAAGAAGGAAGTACAACTTGTTTAGGTAAGACATTATGCAGCTTTGAACATAGTCAATTGATTTAAAGGCTTAGACAAGACAATAAAGTTTCTTCTTTTGGCACTACGGCGGTAAGGCCACAATACTTAGCAATACAGTTTCTACATTATAGTTGAAAAGAAAGTCTTTGTTCGTTCCCTTTAGAAGTTTTTGTAAAATGCAATAAAATGGGGTATGGCACCATAAAAACAGAGATAATCAAGAAAGATACGAGAAATGGTTTTTTTTCAAATAGGTGAAGCGGCAGTTTTGAAATAATAACGAAAAACGGAAAAAAATGTAGTTACAGGTTGCATTTCTAAACTTTTCAAGAACTGTAAAGGCACTACACTACAGTCCCAAACGGGAAAACGCAATAAAAGTGCACAGAAGCAAGTGATAATAGAAATATTGAGAGATAAATCAGAGAAGAAAATCATTTAAATATAAACAAGATGAAATCCTCCGTATAATATTTGCACAATCTGCAAAATTTAGATTCCAGTGGGGGAAATACTTTATTTCAAAACAATAGCTGAAAGAGGCTAAACTCCTAATCGTTAGCTATTTTTTTTAAAATTTTAAATAAACTGAATTTTGGTAGTTTAGCTTTTGCATACACGTAAGTCCTCATGCGTGAGAGCCATTTCATTGATTATACCATATAATGGTGGTTCATACTACCAAAAGTTTTGACGCTCAAATTTATTTAATTCAATCGATCTTTTACATTCCACCTAATCATATGATATACATGCCTACGATTTTCGCATCCAGAAAATCTATAGACTCCAGCCATTCGAGGTGAGTACGCTAACTGTATAAGTCAGTGGTCTTCAAACTTTTTCAATTCACGGAACCCCTAGAACTTGAAGGTGCTTCACTGAACCCCTAGAATTAGAATGTGTTTTTGTGGAGCCCCATTCCATATACATGTCGCAGGAAAATGATGAAATTAGGACTTTCATCGAATCCCTAAGGGAGATGATCAATTCACGCAAGAAGTTAAACTAAGGTCGCTTTGAGGTCATTTCCCTTATGTAAGTAAGTGATTTGATCAAATCCCTTAACTGTTTTTGTGAAATGTTGAAATGAACAGCCATTTTTTTTAAAGATAAGGGGTTGATATTTAGGGGATCGATTGTACTACCTGTATGGTTAGGGATTCGATAAAAGTCCTAATTTCATCATTTTCCTGCGACATACATACTTCGAAGAATATACTATATCAAAACAATATTTAAAGTAGATCGACATTTTATAGGAACTTTAAGTAAAAGCAATTAAAAAAGTATTGCATTTACATAAAGTGCCTAAAGTTGACTAATCTAATCTAATATTTTTAAATATAATTTACTCGTTAATAATATTAATTTGTGATTCAAGTGTCATCTACCCATGCATTATATTTCATAATTGGGATATATGCTAGTATTTTTTGTGCACAAACTTTCGAAGTCTGTCTATTGAGATTAACACTAGAGAGAATGAAATTTAGTATATATCTATATTGCCCAAAAGCAATCAAAATGACTGCATTGTGAAAGAATAATTAATGTGAAAAGAAATTTGTTTAAAGTTAATTTTTAATATTTTTTACATTATTTACAGTTATATAACAAGTTATTAGTAAATTTTAAAAAAAAATTTACTCATTGGAAAAAAAAATTTTTCCTGAAAATTTCAAAAAAAATGGAGCTTTATATACGAATTGTTTATCTAAATGAAATTAAAAGCGTCAAAATGACTCTTGGGAACAAGTTAAATACAATGGTTTTATATTTTTTTTTTCTATTTTTTTTTGGCCCACTTGCATTGAGAAATATATTTCACTTAAAACACAATGACTTTAAAAATTTATTATCTTGTGAGAAAATCCAGGTATTTTGCATGAATTTGTAACTTAAAATTTCAAGTTCTCAATTTTTGTCTATAGTTTTTCCCCTTCCTTCATTATGGGTTGTTTCCTACAAGTGAAAAAGGGTAATTTTTTTTCCATTAGAAAACTTTTTGTTTTCCAAGCCAGGCTAACTAACGAGTATAAAATTTTCATGAGATAGAAAAAAATAGAATTTTCCCCAACTAGAAAGTATGTTTTTAAGTTTAGTATTCTTTTATTATATTATAATACAAGTTTAAAAAGTGTTGCAAAATAAAGTTATATATGGAATAGGAATAGGAGGAGCATTAGATACTAGTAGTTCAAACTTCATAGAGAAAAGGAATCCATTTTGCATACATAATATTTCCTCGTTTTTTTTGTTTTTGTTTTTGGACTCGTGGGACCCCAGGGCTTCGTGGAACACAGTTTGAAGACCACTGCTCTAAGTCAACGATCTGATACTCCATGCTAATTAAAAGATAAAAAAAACCCGAGGCAATATTATTCGGAATTGTGGCCCAAACTTTTTACAAATGGCATAAAAAAATTTCAAGACAAGAACTGATAACCAATTTGATTCTTATTGCATTAGATCTATCATATGAAAGAGTTATAATCGGAAATTATTTGCATCGTAATTTGTATTGTATCATATCACAAAAACGCAAAGTTACATGCGAATGTTTGAAATCAAAATGTTTAGGCAGAAGCTGCAAGATTAATTGAATTATTAATGCTTCCTCCCTAAAAGAAATATAAAACAAAAACAGGGAATAAGAATTGCATCTTTTCACCAGTAATTTTTTTCAAGAAAATAAAAAAAAAGTTAATATTTCAAAAGAGTATTAATTCTATGCATGCGTTGGAATGGAGAGGAGATAAATTTATGCAGTATTTAATAGTATGGAAATGTCTCAGACCTTAACCCAATCAAATATTCTTGAGGCAAAAAAAGGGGAACATGTTGGTTACGTGCATCATTCATAACTGTGAAATTCCATTAACTGACGTTGTAACTCAATTTAGGTTTTGCAATAATAAAGGGGGGGTCCAAGACAATGGGGGGGGTTAAAAGTTATACTAACGTGAATAAGTATTAATTGAATACGCTGAGAATTTTGTATGCTGTTCCTATTTGTTTTTCATTCTTTATAACTGTTGTTCTAATAAAAATTGTAAAAAGAATGGCAAAGTTTGTTAATGATAGAAACGAACAACAGTTGTACCATTTTGGAATCTTAACCAAAGGGCCAACTTTTGAGAAACTTATCTGAGGTTGAGTGTAAAATAATTTTTGTGTATATAATAGTTTTAAGGTATCCGACTACGTTCGGAACCATGATTTTAAAAAAGCGCATAAATGTATAATTTTCATGATATTTAGTGTCACTTTAGATTAGAATACATGGGTTTAAAAATTTTTTTGGACGTTGAGACAAAACAAATTTTTTAAATACAATATTTTGGAAAAATTAACTTAATAACATTTTTTCCAAAGTTTTTGTAAAAAAGCTTTTAATTGTATTTAAAATGTTGCCTGTATATAGCTCAGACCTCCTACAGAGGCCCAACTATGATTTTAAAAATTCAAATTATTTTCAGAGTTACAACCATTTGAAATAATTTTCGGGGTATTTTCTTAAAATTTCTCCTTCTGTTTTCGTAAAACATGGATAAACCGACTTCAAGTTATGCGTTTTAAAAATTCCAGTTGAGCCTCTTTACAGAGGTATGAGCCGAATACACGCAAAATATTAATACAATAGAAGCATTTTTTACAAAAGAAGATTTGGAAAAAAGGTTATTCTAAGTTAATTTTTTGCCTAAATATTGTATTTAAATAATTGTTTTTGTCATAATGTCCTTAAAACAATTTTATACATGTATTCCAATCTAAGTGACACTAAATATCATAAATATTATCCATTTACACGGTTTTGCAAAATCATATTACCTTAAATACACAAATAAACTATGTATAATAGTTTGTGTGTATATCATATAACACACATGTGTTACATGATGTGTATAATAGTTTCTTTATGGAGAGTCAAAGTTAGGTGACATTTTTTTTCTCAAGCTCCAACTCACACAAACTACAGTAGTTTTAAGGAAATTAGCAAATTTTCTGTCCGATTTGTTACTGCGATTAATAATACGGATATGAAAAGATGGCGTTAGTGAAAAAAATCATCGTAAATTTGTAAAATGTGTGGTCACAGTAACTAATAATGTGTTGGAGGTTATCAACAAATATTTAAAAAATACCCTTGCCCAACTTAACTAAGATGCACTCAATCATCCTCCTGTAGGGATGCACAGTTCTCTTTCTTTTAATAAGTTCTATTTCCGTAAAAACTGTCCTCCTTTTCAATGTTATAAAACTAATCGGTTAATCTCTGCATTTAGAGATGTTCAGACCGAACTGTTTCGCGCCTCGCGTGCTAAGTAAGAAAGTTGAATTATCAGAGATATTAATGTATTTATTGATCAGGGAATTCTATTTTCAATTGAGTTCAAATGATTTCATGGTGAAATATATTTCTACTTCTGAAGAGTCTTATTTTAAGCAATTTTGTCTAAAAAAATCATGTTTTGAAGAAAGATTTATTCTATTAATAATAAAAAGAAAGTCGTCAAACTTTCAAATCAAGAATCAAATCCGGGTATAACGGAAAAGTTTACTAAAGAAGTGCAGAATTTTTACCAAACATGTTTTCAATACGTCGAAGAATGGTCTGCAACAATTATCACAGGAAATAAAAGTTTTTCAATGTTGTTTATTGACTTCATCGCAAGTAATTTAGGCATATATAGAAAACTGTGTCGAATTTTTATCGAAAGAAATGCCTCAAATTAAAAATCGTGGATGATGTAAATCCGTTTCATTTCCGGAGGAAATTAGAGATAAATGTATATTTTAAAGTTCCTCGGATAAATGAGAGAACAAAGGGAAAAGCAGAATGTTGAAATTGATAAAAGAGGGATTAAAATATTTAACCATTTCCAAAATGAACACATTCCATAGTTATTCTCTTTGAATTCATGTTGTGCTGCCCTGGAACTAATACAGCGGACAAAAGAGTGTTTTCAATTGATAATGATTTTTTGGACAAGTGAGAAATCACAGTATTGAATGTCGATACTTTTAGGGCTGTAGCACTCTAGCTCTGAAAAGTTTAACCTTAATCTCCTAATTTTTAAATTCTATGAAAAATTATATAATTATATCAATCCAGTTCCCAAGTAATGTAATAAAAGGGAGTCATATGGCATAAAAACGTCGCCTTTAAAATTTGAATTCTGTGTCCTTGTTAGTTTGCTGCAGAAGTGCAAATACTGTGCAGTAGTGCTGTAAAATTACAAAACTTTTATATGAGGATTTTATTATATTCATCATCATAAAATGTTTAAATTTCTTACCTGGGTAAATTTATTCTCGTCAATAAATAAGAGGAAGCATGTAAAATATGTAATGGATTCTTTTTATAGCAAAAACACAGTTTTGGGAGGCATCAGAGATTTTTATAATTGTTGTGATTTCTGGAAAAAAATATACTTCCATCTAATGGACAAAACAGCATGTATTTAAGCCAGTAATCTTTTTTTCTTCTCAGATAAGTGATTTATAGGTAATTAAAAATATACTGAGTCTGTTAAATTAAAATAAATCAAATGTTGCAGAAATGCAACAGTGGGAAGTTAAGGGTTAATATGAAGGATATTTCTTGCTCCGAAATTTCCTATATATTAGAAAATGATATACTGACAAAAAAAATTCATTAAATGAAAAGATACTTATTTAAGTAAATAATTAAAAGAGTTGTAAGCGTAATTAGTGTATTTTGTTTAATATATTTACGCTGTAATTTTTTCTTAAATTTTTCATCCTTCTTTTCATGTAAAAAATTTGGTCACCTTAAGTTAACCAAGTGCAAGGAATTTTTTTATTTATTATACTTCACCCCACCTTTCGCCTCGTGTCCGCTTACCTTTAAGTTTCGGGACATCCTGTATATAATTGTTTGAAAAATAAATTTATTATAAAGACAGAAATCATAACACAGACTTTTTCAGTTACATAATTTTAGGTGTTTTAATAGATCTTTAAGACTTAAGATTGAAAAACACAGAAGCAAACTTGTTTGGAAATGACATCTATGTCTTTAGAACTCATTTAAGTTGCTTAAATATTATTTCCAATAAACACTTTATTCTTCACAAAAATTGGTTTAGTTTTAACAAAATTTACAAACAAAAATTTAGTTTGTTTGAAAATTTGCATGACTGAATTTTCATTAGTGATTTCTATCTAACAGATATTACGAATTTACAACCCAGATGAAGATTTTTCAAATTCCAAAGACGCAGAGCGTGGAATGAGCAAAATACAATTAGGGAGCATTTGTGAAGAGCGTCCGTGACAGACCCACTCACTCCTCAACATAATTGGACTTCCTGGCTTGAAAAAATAAAAACTCAGTAAAAAACTTTTTATTCCAGGCATTCTAGTCTTTAGTGAAGATACTTCAGTTTAATACGTTAAACAAATGGTGAGTTCATTTCTTTTTCATTTGTCCCTTATTTCTTCTTCCAAGATGACTAATTATTCTTTTTTAAATAATTCAGCAAATTACTCAGAAAAATGAATTTGGTTTTTTGGTTTTCTTCGTAAAAATGTTTTTAAATCTATAAATTTATCTTTTTTTTATTGTAAATAGAAGGAAATGATAAAGTATTTTCCATCAATTATTTTAATGATGCATATAAAAAGCTAGCATAAATACATTAACATTTCCTTTTTAAGTTATTTTGAATCATTTTAAAAATCTTTAAATCTTTTAAGCGAACATTGTTGGAGAAAAGAAGCAGGTAAAATATAAATATGTTTGTGGACGTAAGATTCCTAATTTTCTAAGAAAGTTACAACATGTACCTTTTTAATACATCGGGTTACATCATATTTACTAGTAATATCAATACAATTGAAAAATTAGATACTTGTAACTGTACTAAGTAAATGTTTAAAACTGAATTTGAAATAATTAAAAACATACTAAAACATTAGGTAAAATATAATTTCTTTTGCCTAAAATATATTCATAGAATTATGCGTATAGCAATGAACTGTAAATCATACATTTTTGAAAGATTCGAACTACTCTTAGTTATTCAGAATAAAAATTGTAACGAAATGTTGAAAAATTCCCCTAATTTAAATATAGCAAAAGAAAAATACATATTTTTACAAAATTTTTGAGTAAAATAATTGATATGTTCAGAAAAAAAAAATCATTAATAATAGAATAAATGTAAAACTGCATTTCGATACATAAAATGTGACTTTCTAACAACTAAACCAGTGAATAAATAAAAATAAGAAATTTACAGAAATACTGAAAAGATTGATTTATCAGAAATATCTCTGAAGTTTTCCTATCAGGAAAAATTAAATTTATTTTTGTTGAATATATTTATTATTCATTCTCTGCTTTGATAATTTACGAGCTTTTATAGAAGAAATGTTTGAAATAACATGACAGTTTATTCAATTTACGTATCATTTGAAATACGAATACAAACTGAAAATATTTTTTATATATTGTTATCATTTAGAACACTAAGATAATGTAAAGGCTGACAATCTTTTTAACCTCTTATCTACCGATGATACTTATAAGTACCACTCACTTTAAAATTACATAGAATAACCATTTTTACGAATACTCTGACGATTCTTAGCAGGAATATTCTTTGAAATCCACTCTTCCAAGATATAGGGCAGCACGGGTTCCATGATGGGTATTTTTGCGGGGAAGACGAATAGTTTTATAGCAGAAGTTGCGTTTTCAGCTGACAGCAGTTTTAGCGGATTGCGAAGATTGTCATTTTTGTTCCGAAAAAGTAGTTAATGTCAAAAGCTAAGTGTCTTATTTTTTTTTGTATATTAATGAAGACCTTAGAAAACGATTTGACTATTTATTTTAAGTGAACAGTGTATATAATTAATTTTACAGTTGAATATCTTTAATTAATTAATTAGCTCGAACGGATTACATTTCCCAAAGTTGAATATTTTGTTTATAAATATCCCTTAGATTTTAATATAGTGATTAAAAAGAAATATTGCATGAAAAAAACTGTAGTAAATCATAATGCGGTAGATAAAGAGTTAAATTCGCACATTGAAGTAATATATTAAATATAAATCACGATTTAGCGAATTTAATAGTTTAAGTGAATAATTATAAATGTTTTTATGGATATAAAAATTATAACACATCCTAAAATTCTAGATTGAAAAAATCGCTTTTAAATGAATTTAGTCTACTCGAAAGAACAGACTTTTACTCTAATTATAAAAATAAAATAATGTAATTAGAGGTAATAAATGGCATACTTAATTTTCATTTTGATATATTTTATTAATTACGAGGGGATAAAAAATGAGGGAGATATATCCTTTATTAATTTAAGTAAAATAACTTTAATATAATATCTTTTACAAATTATGAAAAAATACCAATGAGTGTGTTTCGATGAATGGTGCAAAACTTTAAAAGCAGACACACACAGTACAAGTGGTATTCTAAATAATTAATTCATTCTAAACTTAATTCTAAAGACATTAGAAATGCAGGAATAAGATAATATTATTTGAAAGAGCTGTCGCAAAGTTAAGGATACTTAAAACTGTCAAAAGTTACCAAATATATTCCAATAGTTAAAGTTATATCTAGCTTCACGAGCTCAGAAATCATAATTATCTTCGGATTAAAATGAGTCTTTTCTTTTAATTAGAAAGGAGCATTTTAGAGTGGAATAAGATTAGATAAAATACTTTTGAAATATTTATGACTGTTTCTCTAATAAGGTAAAATAATTTATCGAGAACAAAGGATTAAACTTAGATTAGAAACAAAATAACATTTTTATATTTCTATGCAAATATTCATTGGTTCTATTCAGCTTTATTTTTCCAGATAATTTGATTCAGTATAATGATGAAATCATAAGAATGGTATTAACACTTTAGTCTAAATGCAATTTATCATTTAAATAATGTATAAAAAAAAGTGTTATCATTTTTACACATACTGTGACATAGCCATCCTGTGATGACTATGTCGTTCCGGTTCCGCGTAAGCTAGAGGTGTGGGATTATCAAAATGATGAGACATAATAGTTTTAATACAACTATTAAGAATAATTTATTACTTTATTTCTAATTAACAACCTTTTAATTAAAGTGAGAAAAAACCAATTAAACCTTATATTCAAGTCAGATCACGCAATAATCCTTTATCTTAATTATAATAAAAAAAACTGATTCATCTTAATTACCTATACCAAATATTACCTTCTGCAGATCTCCTTCCTTCAACTGTTGAGAGAATTCTATAATGTAATTGACTAAGCGAAGTTTTCCCAAATTCTTTATAATGGACTTCTATTCCTACCAAAGCTTGATGCTAACCTTGACCTGAAAGACCACACTAAGCTATCTCTAAACTTGCCGCCTCATCTTATCATCAAAAACTTCATCCTTTTGTATATCCCATTTTCATGTTACATTCGTTTATCTTCTTGGTATTGGGTTGGAAAGGTTTTCATTTAAACGGGCCCAAAAAACATAGGGGTTTTGTTAGCAGAAGGACGCGAGAGACGCACAATACATTCATTTTTTAAAGTTATGATTTTTAGTAAAAAAACAAATAATTAAATAAAAAATTTTAAATATGTGTTCCCAAAAAGAATATCAAAAAACATAAATAGGGTTTTTTTGAGTCTTCAATATAATGATAGTTTTTTGAATCAAATTACTTGAAGAAAAAATTAAATTACACGTCAAAATAAAATTTCGGTGATTTGTATGATTTTTTAAAACAAAAAAGATTTTGAATGAAA
>BMAV01024925.1:26974-67234 GCA_019973955.1 Trichonephila inaurata madagascariensis | reverse complement strand
TTAAATGGAAAAGAAAAGGGAAATTCACATGAAATAGTATGGATTACGTAAATTAATTAATTATTTTTATATCAGCTATACTGTTCTAACAAAATTAGTAAATTCTATCATATGTATATTCTATATATAAAATGAATTCAATCTACTATTCTAAATTTATATACAGCTACAAGATACTGCAAGCAATTGAATAAAGTCTCATCGCCAGATACATATTCTAAAAGTTGCATAACAAACAATAATATATACTATTAATTTAACATGTAGACGATATTTTTATAAAAACATTTGCGACCTAATTATATTTTAGAATATAAATTATTTTTTTATGATTTATCTGAAATCAGTATAAAAATTTAAACACAGTCATAAATAAATAAATAATGCAAAATAATTATAAAAATATTAGTAAAGTTGGGGCAATGACTATAAGATAAAGGATATATTGGCTTTTTTAAAATCTAGAATCATTTCATAAGAAAGCAATGGTCTAAATTCATGGTGGTCACATGATAAAAACAATTACGTGTTCTCCATTAATTTCAAAACTGCCATTGGACCTGTATTTGTTGTTTTACTTGCAAAGTTTAGATACAATTTCTAATTGGATAAAGATGCTTTAGTATTAAGATTCTTCAAAAAATGCTCCGAAATTAAAATGAATTTTTTTTATTTGGTGACCGTTTTTTGGTTACCCCTGAGCTAGAGTGGGGTTTTGAAAAAGGAATGACTTTTTTAATTTTAATATGACTTTAAAAGAAACACTTAAGTTTTAACAATTTAGATAATATTATTTAAGCGAGAATCTAAAGAACAAAACACTGTAATAGTTAAACCAAAAGCGTAACTTGACCACTATAATACTTAATCCTACCCACTTCTTAATATTCAAGTCCAATATCAAATAATCAATCCTCCCTTTTAACCCAAATTTTTTAGTTTCAATCTTATGAAGAGGCCTGGGCGCGTGCAATGGAAATCCCCTTGACCAATGGCTTTTTTAAACTTCAAGGTAATTCACAATTGGCTGTCAATTCTCGCTTGTATTTTTCCAAAAAAAACATTCCCCAAATTGCCACGACTTACTAAACTTCTGTTATTTAAAAAATATTTATTTGCATTTCTTTTTTCACATTTCCTTCTTGGGTTTTGGTTTGGAAAAGAGTTAAATAATCTTGGCCCCAAAAAAACCCAGGAATGTTAAAGAAAAAAAGCGGAGCCGTTACAACTTGTACTTTTAAATCTCGTACAATTTGCATACTTATGTGCGTTATTATGGCTGACAAATATGTACTTTTTAAATGAAAGTTTCCACAAAAGTTTGCGACAGCAAAGCATGAACTGGGTGGAAACGCAAAATTTTACATAGATATCCCTTTTACATGTGTTGTTTTAAACTGGTTTTTCTAAACCTAATTGCATTTACATAAGACTATGCTTTCACATGTGTTGTTTATAAACGACTAAATATATTGGTTATAGGACCATAGTCACATGATAACGTTAACTTAATACACCCATGAACATATAAAATTAAATTTATTAAGGTTTGTGTTTTTAAGAACAAAAACAAAATATTTTGCTCCAAATGTAAAAAATTCACAACAAAAATAAATACCTATTTTGCAGAATTTATTTAATATTGGAGTTTTAACCCCCTTTACACATTTATTAATTTTTGACTATTTTCAAAAGTAGAAAATTTTTTAAATATTTATTTATCGAACAATAAATTTCCCACAAACGATTTTAACTTGCTTACTGTACCGGAGAAAAAGTAAAAGTTTGAAGAATTTTAAAAGTAAATGTGTAACTTTAAAAGTTTTACTCTAGAAATGTGAATTACGCTCATATTTTTCCAGTTTCCGACACATATTTTAATCTGCTGTTGCATGACTTATTTCTGACTATAGCTGGAATATCTTCAGAAATATTTCTAAAATTATTCTTCAAGAGACTATACCGTTTCAAATTTTCGAATTTATAAAAATACCAAATGGATAATTGGGAAATTCTATGAAGAACCAATTAAAAATATTTGTTTCAAGCCGTTGGCAACTCATAGATTATAATGAGTTCGTTATTTGAGAATTAAAGTTTGTTTAAAAGAAATCAAAATCTCTCCCTGTCTGATGCATATTTAAGTATAGTATATTTCTAGGAAATTCAAAATTTATCCTCTCCTTAATTGTTTACAGATATTTTCTTCCGGATTGATTATTCACAGTCTTTAAAATCCCATAAAACATGATATGACTTAAATAAATAAAAAAAAAAATCTATATCATTCAATAACGACTCATCCTTTCGATTTTCAATTTAAAAATTCAAACGAATTCTTGCTTTAACGTTATATGTCTGCTTTCGATTTCCAATAGCGCTGTAAATAGTTATAGTTGAAAGGCTTTTAAAGGGCGTAAAAGTTCTTTTGAGAAGACATTGATTTTTAAGAGTGTGTTTGACAGTTTTTGCTTTCTCAATTTTCTTTATCTAAGCAGTAGATATAATATTCGAATCTGTCTTCAGGTATTAGAACTAAGACTGTTACTAATTACAATAGAATTTTTATAAATAGATAATCAAAAAATCCAAAAAACAAACTAGTCTGCGCCAATCACGGTAGTCAATATATCGAAGTAAGAGTACTGAATTATTCATTTTAATTTTTTAATATCTTTGGAAATATATGAAATTATATATTATTAAAACACATCACAATTTTACATGTAACATATCAGTAAAAATTTATACACCTATAATTTTCTACTGTCTCAAATAGTATTTCGAAAAACAAGATGAATACCATTCTTATGTGGTTTGTTATCTATCCCCTTGTTAACTATGTTATCTTATTATCATGGTTTTCAGAATTGTGACTGTACCAAATTGTACTGAATTGTATTTCAATGTACCAAATAATAATTTACAGAAAATACCTAAATATATAATATCAGATGTATGATATTTTAGTCAATTCGAATTTTTGATATGAATAAAAATAGTTCTTGCTTTTTCTGATATCTTTTTCTTCAAAAACCATGTTTTTAAGGTTCCTGAACAGGCTTTTAGTTCTGACCAAATTTTTATCTGTCAACAAAAAATACTAGTTGTAGTTGTTTGAAGTCACCCCAAAATAACAAAGCTAGACTAACTCCGTGATATTGTGCATCTGAAGAATGAATAGAGCCATTGATGGACTGGAAATGGTATCTTAATTCAATAGTAACTCTAAACACAATCGAGGATATGATCTGGGGAGACAATGGTTAGAGTTCATGTTAAAATTCAGGAAGTTAGATCTAATTTAACATTTTGCTATTCAAAGCATAAAACAACTAAAATAAAGGGTCAACCTGTTTAAATTTCGAGTGAACCAGGCTTGGATAAAGTTTGGTCAAAATTTATGCTGTTCGCGCCTCGCTTTCAAAGTGGTGGTCAGAGAACCCTAGTGATTCAATCTCTTAGCCAACTCATGACCAGAAATTTTTAATATGTGTGAGATCTGGAGAGCGTGCTGGTCAGGGAAACAGTCTAACACCCACCGCATCTAGGAAAGCTATGAGACGATGAGCAACAAGCGCTCTTACTGTGTCTTGTTAAAAGATGATGTCCTTGAGGCCTCGAAGGTAGAAAACCGCCTCCAGCCTTAAACTCTGAGAAATATAACGCCGGCTGTTCAGATTACCTTCGACTAGAACAAAAGGTGTTTGTGTCTTGTACCCAATGACTTTCCATACCCTCACTAGTTGCAGTACCCGTATAACGATATCAACCAGGCTACAGCTCCTGGGGTAAGCACCGATGCTACCCCCCGTTTTGGCACGCTGGACTACCGCCCGAAAAGACAAAATGGTGACATCCAGTTTTGTGGATGGATGCATAACTCTTATCGAGTGTCTTTATGTTGCTCTGTAAAGGGGAGCCACAATAATGGTTGCTTTGTCGACAGTAGATACTACTGCAGATGTCGTCACACTGTGTGATACCCCACGGCCCAGGGGTATCATCTCTTCATCTACTTGACCTAGATTTGTAGGAATAAATGTTTGATCACTCAAATTCTCCATAATAAATCTAATTTATTATTGTCTAAATATATATTGAGCAACGCAACACAAGTCTTACTTAGAGGAATCAGATCAGGAGTGATACTACGAAATTATCAATTCTAAGTAAAATAGCGCCTGAAATCCTACTCACTATCTTTATGAGAAATTAACCTCAGAATCTTTATCTACTGTAGATTCCTTAATAAGCTAAAGTCCGTTCTATAATTAATCTCTTACCAATATCTCACGGCGAACAGCCCTCGGTTTTCTGTCTCTTTTTGTATTCTATTCTTCCACTATTATTCTATTACTATCCGACTTCTATTCTATTATCCGGCTTCTATCCAACCTCTATTCGTCTTTCCGGCTTCTATCCGACCTCTATTCGTCTTTCCGGCTTCTATTCCACTCTCCGGCTTCTATCTTACTCACTCGCGGATGCTAAAGCTCCCTTATATATCTGTTCACTAATCTGCATATCGCGGTTTCTTCTTGAGAGAGTTGGATTGAAATAATACCATTCTGACCCCAAAGATTCACCAAGAGGATTGGTGAGAAGGCGCGAAAAAGTGCCGTCTAAACTATATATGTTGCTACTTGTCGTCCCTCTTTCTTGGTGTTTTAATTTTAATAGCCGGCAGTGTACGCACACGCTAAATAAAAAAATAAGGTTCAACCAGATTTGGGTGTCTAATGTGAAAGGAACAGTGTGTTTTAGACATTTCTAGATTGGATTTTATGCAATTTTGACTTAAATATGAATATAAAGAGTTATACTTTTTCAGTACATCTTGGAATAAAAATAAAAGTATATCGCAGTTTTGTAAAAAAAAAAAAAAATAGATAAATGGGTTTTAATGAGGAATGGTTTCCTTCTGCTTATAATACAGTGGTGGCAACGATTTTCCATACTTTTCGATGTTATCTGACACCGGAATGGGAAACAGTGATCATAAATGGAATAACCCCTGTTCTAGCTAGTCATTTAACAAACTCGGAATAAAGCCTCCTATCTACCAAGTCAGAGACAGAAAATGCCTTGTTTGCTTTAAGTCCTGAGATCTAGCTGGTCAGTCAATTCGATTCAAATTTCTATCCTTAATATATTCATCAACAAGCTTGTAGAAATCGGGCAATGTTAACCTTTAAGATGAATTTCTTTTTATTACCTAAATTTATATTTAGATTTCGTATTTAATAAATTGAGAAGAAACATGCCTTTTGAATCAAAAGCTTACTGTAAAAAATATGTGCACACGTGCTTTACTTTTTACGTGTTTTCCGTTGCGTGTTTACTTTACGAAATTCTTGCATCATAAAGACAGAGAAATTGTTTTGTTTTCTTAACTTCTAATAGGTCTAATCTTTGCCGTCTGCACCTACTCTGCAGCAACTTGAAAACAGTTTCTTAAGTTTATTTATCTAGAGTAAATGACACTTAAGTTTACTGAAGCTTGCTCAACTGCGGTGTTTTCCCTGGAAGAGTTATCCATTAGCACAACACTAACGTTTCTGTAATGAGTCTCAAGTTGGCTCTTAATGGCCGTTTTAGAGACTAAAATATTTGTAATCAGGTTTATATATTAAAACGCGTATTCTATTATTAAATTTATTGTTGGGGCTATTTATTTGGGTCTCTTGAGAAAAAGTTAATATTTAACTTTTCTCATAACGTAATACGTGTTGTAATACGTGGCCAGAGAACGATTATGAATTGTTCTCAAAGATTCTTTCCCTTTTGAAATGTACATTTTGGTATATCAGGCTTTCTTCATAGATAATTTGTTCTTACTAGTTATAAATCTTTTTCCTTTCACGTTTATTAAAGTAAAAAGTGTATATTTTTAGGGTTTTCTGCACTGGTGTAGCTAGCTCTGGGAGCCCTGTATCAAAATTCTTTCTGTCCCATTTTTTAGCTATGGTAGCCATGTTAGGGGGATTATATTTATACATGTTGGGGCCTGTAGCTTGGAGGTCCTGTATCATTGATACGGCGTTAGCTATGCTCCTGGTTTTCTGTAAAGCAGGGCAGAAACATGGAAAAATATTTCTCACCAATCTATAAAAGCACCAAAATTGCTGGTATTGTAGTAAAATAGTATATCATTTTTTCTATTGTTCGTTCCAGGAGTGGGCAAATAATGACCCGCGGGTCACATGCGGCCCGCTTAGTCGAAAACAACCAACTAACGTTTTTTCTTGAATCTAAGCCGCCATCGATTCTAAACCGTATCACAAATTTTCAAAATGTTTTTGTGAAAATATGTTGCCATCGATTATAAGCCGCACCCCCAATTGTCTACGTGATTTTGAGAAAAAAAATTAGTAAAAGGTTCCTCACAATATCTGATAGTTGAGAAATTTTGAAAAAAAATTTGATGAGAAAAAAAACAAAGTAATAATGAATTTATTTTAGAAGTATTTAAAAACTTTCAAATACATACAAGAACCTACAATTACTCTAATCGTCAGTATCATGTTTCGAACATGATTCTTCACTCTCATTGTTACAGCTGAGTTCGTAAATGGTGCCGGCGTTTCCATTTTCCCACACATCTTCCGTACCATCCAGTGTACTTGTTATGCAACATTTTTTAAAAGAATGTATGCATTATAAAAGAACGTAAAAGAATTATTAAAGACTGCTGAACATTTGTAAAGAAATACTATATCATTTTGTTAACGCCATTGACGTATATTTGTTCATCAGTCTCAAATTTTCGTTAGCTGTTTAGTGGCTCTATATCCATTTTTATCTCATGGTTGCGGCAGCCTAGGGTCAAGGCATCGAATCGTGGGCTGGCCTGTCACGAGTTCGAGCCCAGTACCACTAAAGACCCACCGTGTAGGGGAGCGATGCACGTTAAATCTGTCGAGATCTCAAACGTCCTTCCATTGGTGTGGTGGGGCTGCGGTAGCCCAGTGGTTAAGGTATCGGATCATGGCAGGCATGTCATGAGTTCGAGCCCTGTACCACTAAAGACCCGCCGTGTAGGGAAGCGATGCACGTTAAATCTGTCGAGAGCTGAAATGTCCTCCCGTTGGTGTGGTGTGGTAGTTAGGAGGGGTGCCAGCTCAGGTGTCGTCCACGTCACTTGACCATGGTTCAAAATTACGTGGTCCGTCGCCAAAGCCCTCGTGTAGCTGAATAGTGCGACGTTAATATTCACTCACTCACTCCCCCCCTCCATTGGTGGGGTTGGGTATTAGGAAGGGGGGGCCGACGTGTCGTCCTCGTCACATGACTATGGTTCAAAATTACGAAGTCCGTCGGTAAAAGCCCTCGTGTAGCTGAACAGTGTGACGTTAATATTTATTCACTCACTCACTCCGTTTTTATCTCCATGTGAAATTGCCTCCCTTTTCATACTTGCGTCTTAGTGAACTCATCTTGATGCTTAGGTTATTAAAAGAAAGGGTATACAAAAAGAAAAAAAAATCCTAAATACAAGCAGAAAACAATGTTTAGGATAGACCGAATAATGGAGATAAATTACGGAATGGAATAAGTCATCGATGCAATTGGGCCAGAATGGACTGTTACATCTTTCCCTCTCAAAGGAGTTGAAACTCAATTTCCCCCATGCAACAAATGTTTTACCTTCGATTCTAAGCCACACCCGATTTTCAGTAGAATCAACACTGGAAAAAATAGTGCGGCTTAGATTCGAGTAAATACTGTAGAGAGAAAATTTTGTCTATATTTGAGTCAACATATATTTGTGAGCAAAGTTTTTCTTACATGAAGATCAACAAGAGATTAATAACAATAAATAATTTTGAAATAGCGAACTGAACTGGAGTAGTGACTATTTTAGGGTTAAAACTGAGTTTTAATTATAAACAAATAATACTGATTTCAGTTTGGAATCCAGTCAAAACTCCTCTTTGCTGCCATTCTATACATAAATTGATATTCGAAATAAAAATGTCAGCTTTGTTTGTATGACAGTAGAATGTAAAAACAGAGAGCTTGGTTATGGATGTAAGGGAGCTGAAACAAAAATATACATGAAGCAAATAATCAAAAAATGCGTAAAACCGAAAAAAATTCTGTGTGTGTTTGATAGAGATTAATATAGTATTAAAAGCTGAAACTGATATTTTGATCATTTTTCCACATTTTAAGTGTCTAATATTGCTGGTCTAATAATTTTTTCCCCCCAATGATCCTCAAGTTGCGGCCTGCGGATATCTGTCATATGCATGCGGCCCGGCAGAAAAAAAGGTTAAGTACCCCTGTCCTAAGCCAAGGGAATCTCTCTTCCCTTGCCCGTCTTGTTCGAAGGTCAACCACCTTCTCCCATCAAAATAGCAAACCATCCCCGCTAATGCGGAGAATTGCGCCAAACATTTCACAATCTACCGCCAACAGTAGCCAGACACTACAGAATCTACTTTGGAAGTGCACATTTTTTCATAATTTAATTGGTGTTTGGTGCAGCGGTAACTTAACGGTAAGGGTCATGGACTCATGGTCGACGTGTCATCAGTTCAAACCCAGTGCCACTGATCACCCGTTGTGTGGAGGGGACAGATGTACGTTAAATCTGTCTTCCTTCCGTTGGCGTGTTATGGTAGTTTGGAAACGGGAGTAAAATCTCAGATGTGTCACTTGACCTAGATTTAAAATTATGAAAACCGTTACCAATATCTTTGGGCGGTTTTATATAATGTTTATCAATAAACTCTCATTAACTAACGTGGCCGTGGTAGCTGAGTGGTATAGGTATCGGATCGTGGATTGCCTTGTCATGAGTTCGAGCCCAGTACCACTAAAGACCCGCCGTATAGGGCAGCGATGCACGTTAAATCTGTCGAGAGCTGAAACGTCCACCCGTTGGTGTGGTGTGGTAGTTAGGAGAGGGGGTGCCAGCTCAGGTGTCGTCCACGTCACTTGACCATGGTTCAAAATTACGTGGTCCGTCGCCAAAAGCCCTTGTGTAGCTGAACAGTGCGATGTTAATATTCAATCAATCAATCAACTCCTTAACTAATAGTCTCTTGTGTCAATAAAATAAACAATCCATGTTAGAGATGTAATGTAAGGATGTAATGTATTCATGTAATAGATTATAATCGTTTGAGAGTTGTGCGTGTGTGATTAGAACTTTAATATCCCTAAAATCATTGTGTTATATAAAGAAATTGCTGCTAAAAGTAAGTTCTAAATCTTCTAAAGTTTGCAGAGCTAGATAAACCATTTAACCATTAATCACTAGTAATGCGATTTAAGCATCGATAAGCTGTAAATACTTCCAAAAACTCTTTATTCTATAAATATCTCCTCTATCGGGGCAATGAAAATTGATTCCACTCTGAATTACTCGATACCATCAGTAATATCGATTATAAACTGTTGATTTCTTCGATATAATATCGACTTTGTACTAAGGTTTCTTATCGAATTATCAAAAATAGTACTGGAAATCGAATTTCAATAGAAGTTGAACTATTAATAATACTATTAGAAGAAAAGCTATCGATGGTATCTCGTTGTTTGATTATATCGATTGTACAATTAGTTTCTACATTGAGTAATCGATAATCGAATTATCGAAAAATGCAATTTATTACTTTTTCATCTTCAGATTGTGATAAATTACAGAAAGGATTCATCATTATTAATAACTTATTTTGCATGTTTACTGTGACAGTAATGGCTTAAGAATGAAATGAATCATCGAATTCAACTCTAATTTAGTCATCTGTACTTGTTATATTTCGTCATCGACTTATAATTTGAACATTTAAGTTCAAATTGCATAAAGAATTCCAAATTAAAAGAAAAAATTTGCATCGTGGATTGTTATATAAAGCTGTCTGACGCAAACGAGATGAAGTTAAAAATTAATATATAAAGACAAAAATAAGGATGCATTTTTATTTATTAAATGTATATATATAATACAATTAAATATATAATTATAATATAAAATTTTAAAATGTCGCATTAACTGAATTTTGTACTTATTTTGACAATTTCTAAGAAAATTCATCTTTGTTTAAAAATTCATGAAGTACACAACTGGCCATTAAAATTGCTACACCAGGAAGAACAAGTGATTAAATTTTCAAGAAATTTGGGTGCATAGATCCTGAGAAATCAGTACTAAAGACAACCACCTCTGGTGACAAGCCAGTCTCAGGGCAACCATAGGCCAGACGTTTTTAATTGGTGAAAGATTTGGGGAACGTGCTGGTCAGGGCAAGGCAACAGTCGAACATTTTCCATATCAAAGAAGGTCCGTACAATACCGGAAACATGCGGTCATGCATTATGCTGCTTAAACGTAGGGTTTCTCAGGACTCGAATAACGGGCAGAGAGAGAGAGAGCCACGGGTCGTAACACACCAGAAATGAAACGTGCACTGTTCAAAGTGCAGTCAATGTGAACAAGAAGTGACCAAAACGTGTATCCAATAGCATCCCATACCATCATGTCAGGTGATGGGCCAGTATGACGATTACGAATACACACTGCTAATGGGCATTTATCAAGATGCCACTGAACACGGATGCGACCATCTTGATGCTGTAAACAGAGCCTGGATTAATCTGAAAAAGTGACGTTTCGCCATTCGTGCACCAGGTTCGTCGTTGTCACACCATTGAAAACGCTTCTGTATCTGATGCAGCGTCAAGGGTAGCTGTGGACAGGGTCTACAAGCTGATAGTCCATGCTTCTGCAAACGTAGTCGAACTGTTCTTGCTGACACTAGTTGTAAACAACCCCAATTCTTGACTCAGGGCTCGTGACGTGGCTGCACGATCCATTAAGGTTATGCGGGTAACATGCCTATCTTCTCGGCTTCTAGCGATAGGGGTCCGTTGAGATCCAGCACAGCTTTCCGTATTACCGCCCTAAGTTCATCGATTCCATACTCTAACAACAGTCATTGGATCTCAACCGACGCGAGCAGTAATACTGTGATGCGATCAATCGCAATTCCAGTACGCTACAATTCGAACTTTATCAAAGTCAGAAACGTGCTGGTACGCATTTCTGTTTCTTACACGAGTCATCCTAACTTTTCACCAGGTAACAACCACTAGCGTAGCTAGTCTTGAGTGGGTCCAGTATCTAAATATCTTGGGTGCCCTCTTTTGAGACTCCTTAACATTTAACGATACTTTACTTACACATTTTGGGCCTCCTAAAGATTGGGGGCCCTGTATCATTGATACGGTTGATATGGCTGTAGCTACACCCCTGGTAACAGCATTCAAATGCAATTAGTGTATGAGAAACCAGCTAAACGTGTAGCTGAATAGTGCGACGTTTATATTCACTCACTAATAAACGTTAACTTATTTACTTTATTCAAGTAAAATATTCCACGTTTCTTTTACATTTAATATTATGAAAATCTAGCATTTAAACATATGAAAAAAAATACACCATATCTGAATTTAATTGAGAGAAGAATCGATTCGAAGTTCTAAACATTGATTATAAGAGAAATTTTTATATATTAAACAAAATCATAGTAACCTTTACTAATTTAAACGAAATAAATATTTCCGTTTTAATTCGTATGTAACATTTGTTTTCAAATGTGAACATTTCCAATTCTAAATACTTGTATTAGTTTCACGGAATACTCTCACCACTAAAATGCTTTTTTTTTGCTTCCGTCTGTTAATTGTTCTTCCTCATTTAATTTGTGCATTCTGTTAAATTACATGTTATTGGAAAAGTTTCTATTAAAAAAAAATTGGTATTCAGTGTGTTCGAGAATTGGAACAAATTCTCAATAGCGAAGGAACTGTGAAAACTAATATTTTCTGAGTCTGATTCTTTACAACCTACTCAGTTTTGATGGCTACTGTTTTTGATTTCTTTTATAAAAAATGAAATGCTTTCTTTAGAAGTATAACTATAACTCAAAGTAATTTGATTTATGTTGGTTATTATCTCAATCACTTTTTCTTTTCTTCGGATTACTGACGATGGTTTGAGGTCAATGTTATTGAATATAGAAATAGAGAAAAAAAAAGAAGTACAGTGAAAATCGCTTAAAATGAAACTGAAGGGACTGAAATATTTTTTCGTGTTAAAGAATATTGCAAAAAAAAAAAACAACCCTATATCGACAAAATTAAGTGTGTTAGAGTTTATTTTATTTACATAGATATGTATATATGCTTGTATTTAATGAAAATCTATGAAACAAAAACATTCACAAGAACATAAAGAAAATTAATACAAAGTTTTAAAATTTTGGAAAATAAAATACCTTTTTTTTGCATTGTTTCTTATTTTAGAATAAAATAATTAACAAATTGTTTGGTATCGTATCTTTTATTATTCATTTTATCATTGGAATGTGCGTCTAAATAATTGCGCATACTTTTCATAACGTTCCTCATTTTGGATGGTGTAAGAATAGGAATTGCATTATTCATTTCGTTTTCGATGTCGGAGTCTACATCAGTGATGCTTTTTGAGATTTGAATAAACACCAAAATGTCTTTATTTGCTATAATTGGAGCTGTAAATACATATTATCATCGTGTGAGCCGTACCATATTTGATGTACATCAAAAAAATTTTGCACAGCGTCACCTTAGTGGCATCAAGACCCAAATCAAGTGGCATCAAGCCGGACATAAGCTCTGTGACCTTTGGGAAAATTGACGGGTAGTGTGAAAGTTAAGAAATTAAATACAGTCGGACCTCTATGTAACGAAGTCACTAATTCCCCCCTCCCCTCCCCAAAAGTTCGTTATATAGAGGTTCATCTTTTAATATATTTTATAAACCACATAAAACAAATTTTAAATTCATAAAGGCTATAATAAAAGTAATTATTCACACCTTTTTTAAAATTAATATATTTTTATTTCTTACCCATCAATAAAAAGAAAAGAAAAGAAAGAAAAACTGCAAGGTAAACCAGAAAAGAGTGTCGAAGAATACACTGTATTTAAATATTAAGAAAATAATTTTATGTTGAAATTAACGAAATTTAAGGACATTTTATAATTTAAAGCACACATTATTTTATAACTAGAACACGGGGACAACTCTATTGAGAATGAAAGGGGATATTAAAGATGTTTATAATGAACTGGACAATGGGGGTTAAAGGGTGCATTTTTTGGATGAAACGTCCAGAACTTAGTTGCTCTCGGCAAGTTAGGATCTAATAAAACTAGTTCTAGATTTATGACCACCATAAAATGTGTTAAAGACTGAATAACGTGAAATGTTCAGAGAAGTACGTTAAAAATAAGGAGAGAAAAAAATTGAATCACAAAAGAAAAAGTTCGTTATATAGAAAATGCACTTCGCTATAGAGATGTTATTTTACGAAGAAAATCGTGAAATGTTCAAGGTTCCAGGAAAAAGTTCGCTATATAGAAAAATTCGCAATATAGAGGTTCGTTATATAGAGGTTCGACTGTAGTTGCTTTAATACATCCACAGTTATTAATCACAGTATCTACAGTTGGTCACAAGTTATTCAAATTATTGACTATGTCCATACAACAGAATATGTTAGTTGTGAAAAAGGAGGCAAACACAACCGTTCTTCCCAGTGTTTCAAAACGGACTGCTTCTCCACTGTCTGGGGTGGAGGTGGTAACCTCTTACAGCTCAAATTACACAAGGAGTTCCGGCTGGCAGGTAGAGTTGTGTTTTTCTCACGGCCATTGGTTGTCGGGCGATGTCAGATGAAAAGACCTCACAATATTTTCGGAGTGTACATATAGATATGAACGATGAAAAAACTATCTACATAAAGAAATCAGTTTTACAGCTACGAGGCGAAAACGTTACAGCTCCCTATCATAACCACTCAACTATCGTTGCCTGGTATTGTGTAGAAGGCAGTGGATGTCATTTTTTTTTTATTTCATCATGATTCAAAATCATAAATTTCCGAACTTTATTAAATTTCTAATTACAGATTTCATTTACTCCAAACAAGAATTAATACGCTAGATTAATGAAAACAAATATTTAAATATTAAATAAATGTTTGTTTGAACTAATTCAACTGAATGTGAATTATATTTGATTTATTATATTAAATTGTATGATAAAAATTATTTAATTAATTACTTTTTTAATTGATTACAATCATAGACATTAAATTGTCATTAATCACCGAAGCAAAGAAGCGCATTTGTGTTAGATAATTTTTAAATGTAAAGGTCACAAAACACTTCCTTTTACAATCCAATTAAGATTAATTAATTGCGTTTTTGACCAAAAATGGTTCCCAACGAGTTCTGCTCTAAAAAAGTTCGAATAACAAGTCACGAGGAAGAACTCGTTATACTTAATCGGGTCTTTTTACATTTTTCTTTCTTTTTTTAAAGTTCTTTTTTTAATCATTTCTCTCATCTCCTTCTTTCAATGGTTCAAATAATGTGAAGACAAAGGAAGAATCAAAACCTAGGTTTTTTCCTATTATTCTCTGCAATTTTCTATTAATTGAAGCACCGATAGTAGTTGGAGACGAGTGAACTTTCCCTGTTAAATGATTTTTTTTAAAATTTTTTATTTTCCTTTCTTGAAATAATTAATCTCTTAACCTCCTTTAAAATCTTTTTCTTTTTTTTTTAAAGAAAAATTTTCTATTTTTATTTAATGAGAAACCTTTTATTAATGGTTGACAAATGACTATTCAAAAGTCAAAGAAAGTGTAAGTGGGCTTCTTTTTCTTCTTTTTCTTTCTATTTTGTTTCAGCTCTTGAAATTTTGATATGGTTTAGCTTTAATAATCGAACCCAAATTATGGAGTTTTGTTTTAAAATTAGTTTTTATTCGTAAAATGTCTTGAGGTATCCGACTACTTTTAGAAACCTGATTTTGCAAAAGCATCTAAATGAATAATATTTAGGATATTTAGTGTCACCTAGAATAGAAAATGTATATAAAATTATTTTAAGAATATTATTGCAATAAAAAATCATTTAAGTACCATATTTTGACAAAAAATGAACATAGAAAGATCAAAATAATCTCCTTTTGTGAAAAATGCTTCTATTATAATATTTTGCCTGTATATAGCTCAGATCTCTGTACAGAGGCTCAACTAGAATTTTTGAAATATATAACTTAGAAAAATGGGTTTAACCATGTAGTACGACAACAGAGGAGAGAAATTTAAGAAAAAAAGGCTGATAATTATTTCAATGGGTTGTAACTCTGAAAATAATAAGAATTTTTCAAAAAAAGAAATATAGTTCAGACTCTCTGGATAAATCTTTACTTTATGTAAGCAAATTATTATTATTTTAGAAGCATTTTTTATAAAAGGAGAACATTTTGAAAAAAGGTTATTCTAAGTGAAGTTTTCTCCAAAATATGGTATTTAAATAACTTTTTTTTTGTAAAAATGTCCTTAAAACAATTTTATACATGCATTCTAACTTAAGTGACACTAAATATCATGAAAATTATCCATTTATGCGCTTTTTTAAAATCACGGTTCCGAACATAGTCGGATACCTTAAGGTGTCCGAACATGTTGAAATGACCAATTTCGATTAAAACACATTTTTTTTATTTTTATTTTATTTTATTAAATAGAGCAAGCATTTGGCTTTACAAAAATATATTATTCGGTTTCTACGCTACATAGAGGTCGAGTTACAGAATAAATTACATAAAATTAGAAAAATAGTAAGTGGATCTTTAATCTTCTTGAAGTGAGCATTTAAATGGTTCAAAAATCTATCACGGCAATTCTGATAAACCAAAATATGTATTACATATGTTTTTCTATAAATTATTACGAATTTCGAAGAATTTCTATGAATATTAATTTCTATGAACTAATGTTGTAAATTTTAATGGGACGTCATTGGCACGCGATAACGACAATCACGTTTCCAGCCAATCAGTTCATAAATTCATGTGACGTCATAGACACATGATTAATGCTATCACGTGCTTTCAGCAAATCTCATGTTCCTCACTGTTGCCAACGTTTTCTTTTTGCGGAAACTTTTTTCTGAAAGCACATATTTGTTAGCAATAATGACATACATTGGTAAATAAAATGCACTCGATAAAAAGAAGTACCCGAATAGTATATATATTTTTTAATTTTGAAAAACTCTGAAAAATTTCAACAGTTGAACGTTTTTATCGAATTATCAAATTTGAAATTTTATTTGTTTTTACAAGTAGAAAAACGTGTACAAGTCATTCAGTGGAGGACACGTGATTGTTTTTATCATGTGACCGTCATGAATTTACCCCATTGGATGGAAATACTTAATTATATTTATCATGAGACTGACGTCCCATATATTTATGAACTGATTGGCTGGAAAGACTTCGTTGGTGTTATATGACTATGATGGCATAACGCCACAGGAATTAAGCCCGTTACTAAATAATGATTACAATTAAACTTAAGAATTGAAAAGAATGTCAGTAAAATTTTTAAAATTGTTCTAAAAATTTAAATGACAAAATGAGATAGTAATTAAATGTTTTGTCCTAAAATATTGAAGCCATACGGTCTCAATTTAATGTGTAAATCAATCTTGTGAAGCAAACATAGTTTTCATAAATGTATTTCATCAAATATAAGTCTTAATAGTAAAGGCTTTTATTAATACTAAATTTGAACTCCTCTATTTGTTAAATATTGCAATTTAAATAAATCAATTTATTATTTGGGTTTAATTAAAACTATTTACATTTAAAAAATGTTTTAGCAGTTTTAGAAACCTTAAATGTATTTAAAAAACTGTCTTTCATAGGATCAAGGTTTTGATTTCAACACGATAATTTTCAAACATTTCCATGTGATATACTTGAATTCCTAATTTTCTAAGTATCATTCCAAATAAGCGAAATATATTATAAATTGCGAATAAAAAAGTACTGCCTGAAAATACTACGAATATCATTTAGTTTTAATCAAAATTTAAAAAAAGAATGGGGGCCATTATAAATTAGTATTTCTCTGTGTGTATCCCTAAGAGCCGTTTTCGAATGTTTATCCTAGCATATTATTTGGAGATTCCCGGAGTTAAAACATAAACATTTATACAACAGCTTTTAAAAGCAAACGATTATTTAATTTTGAAGCTTCACAGAATTCTAAATGTAAAAATAAATAAATTTATTCTGATGAATCACGTATTTAAAAATGATTTTGTTTCGAATAATACGTCTGTTTTGCAGTATTTGTTATGCAAACATTTTTTTTTTCATTAAAATGAGCAAATATTGCGTTGTATAATTTTTTTAAAATAAAAAATAAGAGTTAAAAGGAAGGATTAATATTTCGTTATTGCGAAATCACAATTATTAACGGGTCGTGTGTTTTAAACGGAATTCCAAAAAACGCGGGGAAATTAATTTTTATTCTAAACAAAGAGTTGAGTTGTAGAATACCGCATGAATGATCTTCTAAAAATTAATCAACTCGAAGAGATTGAAAAAAAAAATACTTTTAAAATATTTCGATGATTGTTTCCAAAAATGTGAAAAGTTACCTCAATTTTCTATCGAAATAGAAATCGACTATGCTGTTATTAGAAAATTGAATTTTTCTGTATTTTGTTTTTGTTTTAAACGGATTCATTCTACCGGAATTAATTTGCATTCGGTGATTTTTAACTCTTTTTGTGTAGTTAGTTTTAAAAATTACGTGTTTGGAAACGAAATAAAACAGTGAAGATTATAAATACTTCTGGTTCATTTTGCTTTAAGTGTTGAAGTACTTGTTCAGTTATGAGAATCCATTAGATTTTTTATTAATAAATGATTATCTATAAGTTTTGATAAAAAGAGCTTGATGTTTTTGTTCAATAATCATAAAGAATTGAGAAACTTGGATAGTAAAAATTACGCACTTAAATGTTTTAAAAAAAACTAAACGCTTTTTACATTTCTAAGAATTAAATATTGCATTGATGATGCAAATGATGCAATTGATGCAAATGATTACTATTTTCTTTTAACAAATATTTTAAAGAACATCTCTTAGCAAGTATCTGAAACATCTTTTTTAAGCATATGTAATCATTTAAGTTAAAGCATTTTACTATATATGGGAAAAAAAGCTTTTTTTTTAAATGTTTTATGTAATAAAAATCTCGAGTTTCAGCTGGTTATAAAATCAATGCTGAAAAATATACGCATTCGTATAGTTATTGTTAAGTTTAATCAAGTTTTATAATCGTTAATTTAAATTATTCAGTTTTTTAACCTTTCTAAGCAAAACAAGTAATAAAAAAAAAATTTTAAGTCAATTCCTACTTAGATCAACAAAGAAAATTTTTATTTTAGCTACTTTTTATTAAATAGTTACAATTAATATAAATATGTATATACATATGACAGAATCACAACATTAAATGGTAATTAATTTTTATTAATTATCGTTAAAGTATCGTATTGTCATCCAAAACAATCGTGTATATAAAATTTCAGTTCAACTGAATGCTTTAAAATGTGAGGAAAATAAGCCTTTTCAAGTTTTGACACAAGTCGCTAAAAGGATCGCTAGTCGCCAAAAATGATGTCAGCGTGGCTGTATTTGTAATTCTTTAAATATTTAGTTTTAATCAATTAATTTTTATTAATTATAATTAAATTACTGTATTGTCATCCAAAATAATCATGTATATAAAATTTCAGCTCAATTGAGCGCTTTTCAAATTTTTTTTAAAGATTGAAAATTCCACTAAGATAAATAAATATATAGAGAGTGTGAGCTAATATAGTAGGAATTGAAAAATTAGAAGTAATATTATTTTAAATTCCTCAAAATTTTGAGGAGCAATTTTTAAGAGTTTTGGACTAGTTCACGTGATTTTAACTTAGCTTAATTAATTTTGTAGGCATGACATTTTATTATATTAATTTATTTATTTTATGTAAAATTGTGTGGCAACGGCAATATATTTTGTGATCTCGAAAAATATTTATTTTGATGTTCGATTGTAAAAAGAACTGTGTAGTGAGATATTGTTAGAGAAATATTATTCTAGCTCCAGACAGTTGCTTATTTTGTTGATTTATTCTTAGAAATTGTTTAAGTGAATTCCAGTAATCTATTTATACAAGGTAAATTGATTTAAATTTTTGCTTCAAAATGATTCATGATTTATTTTTATAATATCAGTAGATAAAAGCTGTAGTAGTATATGTACTACAAACCATTCTTAACTTTTAAGATCGTATAATATATCATACTAAAGGAATTTTGAAAAAAAAAATTAAAAATATCTTAGAAACTTTATCTGTAATGGAAGGCGCAAAACCAGAAACTTATCCATGATTCTGAAATATACTCACGATTTTGTGGATAAGTATTGCTAGTTTATCTCTTAAGCTTTTAATGGATGATTTGAGCCTGAGGTTTTGAGCTATTGCATCTTTTAAACATACGCTTTAGTCGACTTAAAAACAAGAGGAGATTTAACTTTACTCTTTTAGTTTTTCAAAGATTTAGGGTTGTTTTTTTCCGAGTTAAAACTTTTTTTTCCTCTTGGAAGGTTTATTTAGGGCAACTATTTATTTACTAATAATATTTTGAAATTCTTTACTTTTCCAAAATGATTGGGGAAAAAACTTCATTACTTGATTGACTTGATCATATTAAAATTAAAACAACACAAAATTTACGTGTGTTTTTAAAAAATAATTTTTTTTTTTATGTTTTAAAACCATTATAATTTCTAATAATATATTAATAAGATTAATTAATTAATGCCTTCTTATATTAAAAGAAATAGTAAAATAATAAATAAAACTTCATATTGATTTGAAATTAGATCAAATTGAATACACAACGATCGAAAATTATTAAAGATTCAGATAATTTCTCTGAATCTCAAGGAACCTCAATCGATCTCCCCCCCCCCTTGGGATTTGCTGTCCTTGGTAAATACGGAAGATTCGCCTCCAGAATGCGGTAGCCTAGTGGTCAAGGTAACGGACTCGTGGTCAGCATGTCATGAGTTTGAGCCCAACTACCCCTAAAGACCCCTCGTGTAGGGAAACGATGCACGTTAAAACTGTCTGGAGCTCAAACGTTCTTTCGTTCGTGTGGTGTGGTAGCTAGGAGAGAGGGGTGCGAGCTGAGGTATCGTCCTCGTCACTTGACCATCATTCAGAATGATCAGGTCCGTCACCAAAAGCCCTCGTGTAGCTGAACAGTGCGACATTTTTATTCATTCATTCACTTCCTCACTCCATATACGATTCTTCCCTATTTTTGACGTGGCCGCGGTAGCCTAGTGGTCAAGGTATCAGATCGTGGCTGGCATGTCAAAAGTTCGAACCCAGTACCACTAAAGACCCGCCGTGTAAGGGAGCGATGCACGTTAAATCTGTCGATAGCTCAAACGTGCTTCCGTTGGTGTGGTGTGGTAGTTAGGAGAGGGGATTCTAATTCAGATGTCGTCCTCGTCACTTGACCATGGTTCAAAATTACGAGGTCCGTCTCCAAAAGCCCTCGTGTAGCTGAATGGTGCGACGTTAGTATTCACTCACTCCCTATTTTTGACCTTTCCTCTTCTTAGCAATTATTTACCTTTTCCTTAGTTCTTTTAGTTTAGTCCATATATCACATTGATTTATTATTTAATAACATCGCTCACTGGATCAAAGACACAGCATGTTTGGAACAGTGGCGTAGCTAATTTTAGGTCTTGAAAAAAAAGTTTTTCTTAAAGATATTTAGTGATTATAAATATATGTATACTTGTGTATAACGCAAACATTTTTATGAGATCCAGAAATCTGTAAAATAATTTTGTGTGATTTCATTGTATTTATCTCATAGATAAAGTACACCAAATATAGTTGCTTAAAGCTTTTGCAGACAACAGTAATAAATAAGAAATGCTATAAAGATTGAAAAAACTGCAAATATTTAGAAGAACAGCTAAAAAATAAGCGAACTCACGGATATTGTTGAGCAACTTTATTCCTAATGTGAAAATATTTTCAAGTTAACATGGAAGCCGAGACACAAATCGGCATCTTTGTTGCGTTGCGTATATGTGCGTAGTTGGAAGTTTCTGATAGAATAATCCGCTTTTTAGACATATTTTAAAACAGAAAATGTTTTTAATATTCTACTTAAATGTAAAAAAAAATAATAATGTGGATAAACGAGATGAGAAAATGAATAATGTTTCTTATGATAACATATTAGTCAACAATGTAGACTTTTTAGACTTTTAAGACAGTATTAGTTTTTATTATCATTGTATTACTTTCACACTCGTTATTTTTATATAGTTTTTAAAAATGTAAGTTCAAAGTCGAGATGCGCTGAACATATAACAATAAACAGATTTTTATTTAGAAAAAAAAAATATAAAAAGTTATCTAAGAAAAAAACGTGACAACTCCAACAGCAGCAATAGTTTGCAGACCAGACACCAGATGGCAGCACAACCATCTGATTTTTCAATAAACCGATTTTCTGTGAAACTAGGTCAGAACAATATTTCAACTTCGTACTTGAAGACAATGATTTCAACACTATTAGCATTCTTTTTCTGTTTGGCTCTCACACTGAGTACAGGTCATAAATTTCCTGTGATTTTTTTTCTTTCGTTTTTATTCCCTCCTCAAATATTTTTTTTTTTTTTTTAATTTAAAAACCACTGAAAGTTGAGGGATATTTCCGAACTGAATTTCATATATGAAAAAGAAAGTTCTCTTAAAATACTGCTTCGAACCTTTGAGTAAAAGCTTCTACAGTATGAAAGATATGCTTTATACGGATAAATGTCTGAACGTAAATCATTTCGAGTTTATTTTTTTATCACTCCGTTGTGTGATTGTAGAGTTGGGTCGATTTTCAGAGCTATTCAGTTTGCTTTTTTCCGATATAGGTATTGAAAACTGTTTCAAATGTATCAAATGCTAACAGCAAGAGGCATAGGGATGTTCTATTTGACTTATAATTCTAAAAACTATTCACTTTCTCTCTGTTTTTCTGCAAATGCAAGAAATGCAAAAGTATTTTAATGTTCACTAATATTCAGGGCCGTTTTTAACCTTCCCGACGCCCTAGGCACTTCAAATTGTTACGTCCCCCCAACTGTTTCCAGGGTATCCCCCTATTTCAGTTCACACTTTGCTAGGTTTGGTTCGGTCGGCTCTTGGTTCTTACTCCTTTTCCCTCTTTGGAGAGTCTTTCCACATTATCCACTACCTATGGACTCGCCGTGTCGCAGACAGGCAACCGTTAGCCGTAAGTAAAGGACAATGGCATGGATTGGCCCCTCTTGTTCATTCCTTACCTTACAACCTCAATTTTGCTATAGATTTGCTATTTTTGATAGTAGAATGCAAACAAGAGATGGATGAATGGAAATCGAAACTACCCCATAATTCAGTAAAAAATACAAGGAAGTAAATATTTTTTGTATGCATTTGATAAAAGGGTTACTATGGAATTAAAACTTTTTTAAATCTCTAATGGGACTGTGTGCGGATTGGTGTTTTACCGTTGCAGACATAGTACATTTCCCGGGAGCTGGTATCTCTTCTTAGTATGGCAGAATATAAGTGGAATGCAATCGTCACTGGTAATTTTGAAGCATAGTTTCCTCCCCAGAGGGGGACACCTGAGCTCTGACGATACGAAACTGAACATAGGAATTTAATTTTGCCGAGAGCACCCAAGCCAAACAGGAACTCAAGGGATTTTTAACATACCGCATAATCGTGTGACATGGACGCTATCGATTTTGTGCATCACTGAAAATCCACCGACTTGTGCCGAGGTCTATCCCGCAACTTTAGGCGTACAAGGCCAGCGAGAAACCAACTACACCACCCATCAGCCAGGCAGTATTAAAATAAAAGCTGAAAAAAAAAATGTGTTTTAATAATTTGATCAGTTTTGCTCTTTCCAAAGTTGCCTTGGTCTTATATAGTGTTTTACCTCCATTGTCCTCATGTGGCGGCCTGTATGAAACACCCATCATACGTATAAGGATCGGCCTCAATAAAGGTTGAGTACCACTGCTCTAAGTCCTTTTGTTAGAATGACATGGAAGTTTCGAGTAAGGAGTGTCAGCTCATCATCTTTGTCACTAGACCACCGTTCAGAATTACGAGGTTTATTGCCAATAGCCCTCGTTTTGCTTCACAGTTCGACGTAAATTAAAATCAAATCAAACGCGTGTGATTTCTTTATATTCCTATTATTTATCGAAATTTTGAATTACTTAACTCTCATTTTTAAAAACTGATTAAATTTTTAAAAATTGGCTTGGTGTTCCTTCACTCACGATCCGATTAGTCCTATCAGAAATTATTTTGCAATGGTAAACAGAAAAAATTCATTTTATAAGATAATTATTGGTTAACGTGTAGATATTGAAGCTAGAGTTAATGTTGTTACAGAAATATATGGACATACCGCTCGCAGCTATCATGCGAAATGTATGCCAATCACTAAAACTTTGATATTAGGCATGCGTTACAGTCAAAATTGTTGTAAATGTTCATAATTTGGATTTAGCATTCATACTCATCACATATTTTGCTACATCATTTGTGATTTAGACTGAATTTTATCATTCTTTAAAAAAGATTTTGACTACTTTTTTCACAATGTACCTTGTAAGGTTCTCGTATCCACGCCTAGAGATGCTGGAGGAAGGGAAGGAAGACTAGCCGTGTTCAACATTAGATAATTTATTTGTAACACAATTAACAACATGAGTTCCACCAATCAAAATTATGAGATTTGCTCAATTGAAGCAATACATAGATAAATAACGAGGTACGCAAAGTATGAGAAGACCTTAAATACCAGTACACTTATTTCAAGTTCGAATTCACTATCTTCCTAGCTATCTAATCTCTATTTAATCTCCAGTGACTAATCGTCACTTTAATTATTACAATTATCAAATATCTGTGTTACACCATAAATTTAATCACTGATCCACTAGCAATCTATCCTACCTCTCTCTTTCTGCCTTTAGTTTGAAAGCTTAGACTATATATAGTAGACCTAATTTACATAATCACGGTCTTTTCTTTAGAGGGTGCGTTACAAATAAAATAGTTTTACAGGACGAAAGATTTCTCAAGAGGACTTGTTAGTCAGAAGGACTCGGATAGAGCCGTCACAACCTTAAGCTGTTGATTGGGGTAAAATACAGGGTGATTATAAAGAAGTATACAGTTTCAATGCATTATAAATCAAGAACAGTGTAAGGTATGTGTTACTTGAACAGAATTGTGTGGAATTATTTAAAGTTTTGTTAGAGACAGTCATAGAGGTTCTATGTGTGAACCATTAGTCCCTCGACACACATGAGTCAGTAATGCATTTTCGCCTTAACGCGTGTTAAGATATCTGAATCAAGTCCATCGATAGTGGTTGTGATACGCTGTTCAGCTCAGCTAGATCAACAAGAAGGGGTAGGGAAGAATAGCTTGTCCTTTACGTAGCCACTTTGGAACAAATCCCAAAGTGTTAAGTCAGGACTTCTGGGTGGCCAATGGGTAAGTGGTATGTTGTAGTCCGTGACTCGTCCAATTCAGCGTGGAGGGGAAAACGTTCCTCTAGATCAGGGGTGGGCAGACCTTTCCTTGGTACGGGTTACTTCTGATGATTTTTAAGTACTGCGGTCCCCCTAGTGGCGTAGGGGTGGCTGTTCTTTGTATTAAAATAGTATGCTTTCTTTTCTTAACACTTGGTTTCGACATTGCTCCCCTCTTTTAAAATATGACAGTTTACTATTTTTACTACAAAAACACAAGTAACACAAAATTGTTTAAGTTGAATGCTTGAACAACTATAAGCAACTGCTAGACCGTGGAACGTGGTCGTATTTAATGCAGCAAGGGAGATCATACGTGAATTGATGACTCTGAAACCGACGTACGTTCTTCATTTGTTGCCCATAGAGTCCCGTACCATAGCAGGGCAGAACATCTACTCGAGATCTAATCCCGGGGAAGCGCGGAGTGTGCGATGATGTTTCAAGAGCCAATCCCATGCTATCGCTGGAACTGATCATCAACATTTATTTACCCCTTCAGTCAGCGTGAGGAACAAATAATTAAATTCGCAATAATTTCTTTTTTCTCCTATAGTGGCAGTGAACGTGTAAAGCGTCATCGTGCACTTCCAATGAAGTTAGCGACGTTCACACATTTATAGCATCATTTTGCTTCTGTAAACACAGTCGCATCCCTTGTGAAAGGTCAATTATCTAGTATAGAAGGCGTCGGTGTTCCATAAACATGTTTCTTTTAGTGTGCGCGTCTAAGGTGTTGGTAAAGGCGATCACCCCGAAATGCCTTGACGGTCCACTGGTCAATCGCGATCAATTTAAGGCCCATCCCTAGTCTAGGTAATCTCGCACGTTAGCTGACCTGTGTGGTGGTGTACCATCTAATTGGAGAATGAATTTGTCAATGATGTCCTTCAACTGTAGTACCAACCAAAGCGTTAATATAACCTAAAAAATGGCTGTATCGCGTAATTTTGCTAAATTCAAGAACACAAAAAGCCTTCTCCACTGCAAACATCGCCATTTTGACTGACTAGTCGCATGACACGCATGCGATTGTTTGCGTCACTTTCGTATGGGGCAAGTCACAAACTTCAAGAATGTACCCACCTTACAATTGACTGAGGTGGTGCTTTCTTTTATCAGTGGCGTAACGGAGAATATTAGGGCTGTTCTGCAAAGTCAGGTTTTGGGCCTCCTGCTCAAATATGTACATGGAGTCAGTCAGGCTTTGAGGCCTCTAGAATTTCTGAAGCCCCTCAGTGCGGGGGTGTACGTTACGCCACTGTCTTTGATTGTCACTGTCTTACAGCATCTGGAAAGTGTATACTTTATGAATCACTCTGTATATTGTAATCCAAATCTAGGAGATTTTAATAATGTTTTATATAAAGTTATTTTTTGTGTATCGCATTTTTTTTCTTTAGTCGTGAGCTAAACAAATGTATTCCAGAGGGATCACTGCTCTATTCTTTACTGTCAAGCTGTTTCTCTATTTTGTTCCAGATAATATCTTTATCCATCAATCAAAGTATCATTTTTTCCACTATTATTTCCTTTTTTTTCTTACAAACAATTCTTTTCAAATCTGCTGTCTGCGTTTGTATATCAGTCACGAACAGAAAATGTCTACTTTGTAGCTTTAAAACTGAAAGTTAATATTATATGTAAAATATTACACGTAAAACTATCGAAAAATTAAACAAAAACGCACGATGTAACAACTTATGATGATAAAGCAAAATAATAATTTAAAGCAAATCTCTGAAGGAATTTTGTTTTTTATTTCTTAGTTGAATGGATGCAATTTAAACAATTCAGTAGAAGCAACAGGGGGGAAAACTCCAAGATTATATAATTCATTCTGAATGCATATCTATATATACGGAAAACAAAATAAATTCTGATAATGTATTTGCTGTAAGCTATTTTTTAATGGCTTCTAAATTTATTGCGGCGTTGCCATTCAGTATACCTTAACTTATTGAAATTTTATCGTTTTGCTCAGTTAGTTTAATCTTTTAATTTTTGTTTTTCATTGTAAAATATTATTAATATCATTTTTTAAAATTATGATATTGATGTTGATTATGGTAGTGTGATTCTAATAAAAATAACAATAAATCTGAATAATGAACAAAATAAATTTTGAAGTTAATTTCTGAAATGTGTTCTTGATAATTACTTGAGTAAATTTGAAATAAAATTTGTGCGAAAAAATATTTTTTTCTAATAATAAATAAAATTTTTGTATTGAATTCTAAATTTATAAATCTCCTATATGAATTTGGGTGTAAAATGTTTGAATTTTTTTTTCATCAGAAAAATAAACTTTGACCATGTGGTACAGTTTGCAATGAGATCCCGAAAAGTTTGGTTTTATTCTAACCCAAAAATACCGAGTAAAGTCATTTTCATTGTTTTCAGCTTAGTTTCAAAAAAACATTACATTTGAATTTTTAAGCCATTACAAATCGTTTAAAACAAGAAAACAACTAAAACGTTCCTTGTTTAAAAACAAACAGATCTCGGGAATTCAAATAGATTTTTTTTCTACTTCTCTGTTCATTCAGGAGTAAAAAAAAAAAAAGTTCTACGAGTATTGCGCAAGCATGCAGAAGTTTAAGGAATCAAAAATTTCCTATAGACCTTAGCTGATCAAACAATTACAATTAGCGGAAAATTATTTTTATTGAAATTATTTTAGTTAACATTTGTTCATCGTTCATGTTTCTAAGCTTTAAAAAAAACTTTTTAAATAAGTTTTGTCTGAAATTACATTTTTTCTCCCCTTTCTGAAAATTTAATGTCTGTTTTAATTATTCGTTTGGGAATTTTCAGATCTATAAAACTATTTTAAACATTTAGGTTATAATATATAATTTCAACGAAACCTTAATAACTGTTTCTCTCCTTTGAATGCATTTTATTGCTATCAAATCGATGCAATGGATTGGAAAAATGGAAATTCCCTATAGGATTAACATTACATGCACGAATTCAACACGGCTTGTCGACTGGAGTCTTAGTTATCAAGTGCTTATGTTCGAATCACTACCACGAGAGCGTATTTTGCTACAGGGTCTCTACCTATCTGTTACTATTGAAATAAGACTGATCCAGTTTTCCATAGGGCAGATTGGGAGACTTGATACGCTGAACTAAGAATGCGTAGTATGCATATATTTTTTTGTGCACACTGTATTTTTTTTGTAGCAGCATTACCTAGTGACCACGGTAGCTAAGCATTCATGGTCATGAACTCGTCACAGGTTCGAGTCCTGATGCCACTGTAGACCCATCGTGTAGAGGGGTTGATGCACTTAAATCTGTCGTGGCTCAAAGTCCTCTAGTCGGCATGGTGGGGATGTTTGGAAGAGGGGAAGGTGTCCGTTCAGGTGTCCTTCTATGTGGTTCAAAATTACATAGGTCTATCCCCAACAGCTTTAGTGTTGCTTCAAATTAAAAGAGTAACGTAAATAGACTCAATGTCCTTCCATTGACGTGATGTGGTAGTTTGGAGTGGGAGATACCAGCTCAGGTGTCCTCACCTGCATTTAACCATGGTTCAAAATTACCTAGGTCAGTCACTAATAGTTTTAGTGTCGCTTCAGAGTCCGACGTAAATTAAAATGAAATGAAATCAAATCAAGTAGCAATATTACAAAACTACTTTATTTCACGAAAATTCATAGTAATTGAAAGTTATGCAAGTTAAATGAAAAGGAATATTGTGAATTATCCTCTGTTAAAAATAAACTAAGTTTCTGTCCCATGGCAAACTTCAATTATTGGAAACAATTTCGCAGTAAGTAGACAATCGAAATTATGGGAAGATCGGATAGCTAGAAAACAGATTTATGTACCTGAAATTTTGTGTACTAGATTAACAGTTGGCCCTAAAAGCGAGGATACTTTAGACTGAATCGCTGTGAAACAAGCTACATCATTTTTGCCACCAATTTAAAGGTACTAACTCATATGGAGTACTTTGCTCATGAACTCACGGATAACGATGACCCTTTCGTTTATGCTAGGTATGAAGCCTTTTAAGCTGGGAAGGAGTCCATTTCCAGATTATGCTTAAAACGGGGCACTTCCTGTGTCATACGGCCCAAAAATATAGGACCTCTTATCTCTCAAGGGGTTTTCCGATACGTTACCTGTGGAAAATAGGATCGTCTACAACTCCCTTGAGGACTTATAGGATGTAGAGGCTCAGGTTATCCTGACACATTTGGAGTTTATTTCTCTACTTTTCTCCCTTTCTAATCTTTCGAACTTGAGACCGATAGTCATGTATTTTTTTTTTTGGATCTGTGCATTGAAAATTAAGGGATATAAATAAACAAAACACTCAACTTTGGGAAATTTAATCCGTTACAGCTAATTAATTAATTAAAGATATTCCCCTGTAAAATTAATTATACACACTGTTCACTTTAAATAAAGAGTAAAATCGTTTTCTAAGGTCTTCATTAACATACAAAAAAATAAGACACTTAAATTTTGACATTAACTATTTTTTCGGGACAAAAATGATAATCTTCGCAACCCACTGAAAACACCGTCAGCTGAAAACGCAATTTCTGCTATAAAACTATTCCCCTTCCCCGCTAAAATACTCATCATAGAACCAGTTGCTGCCATATATCTTGGAAGAGTGGATTTCAAAGAATATTCCTGCTCAGTATTGACAGAATACTCGTAAAATTGGTTATTCTATGTTATTTTAAAGTGAGTGGTGATTGTAAGTACCGTCGGTAGATAAAGGGTTAACAAACAATCAGTCAATCAACGAAATATATAGTTTTATTATTTTTTATAACGAATATTGTACAACCATTTTTTTGGTATATTTAAATATAAACCATTACATACTCATTTGAATAGAATGGAAATGCTAGGAAAAATAATGTCGTAGGAATAAATTTTTTTAGACTGCAATGAGTTCCATTCCAAAACTATGCTTCAAGCTCAAGAGTCCTTAAGCGTAAAGTTTCTTGATACATTTAAATAAGTTGAAATATTTTTTTTTATGGAAGCGTGGTACACTTATAAAAATAAAACTCCTACTTCAGGTGTTACATGCATTTTTTATGAAACGTTTCAAGATCTTTCGTTTTTTATGTATTACTCTTTTGCTTTTCAATTTACGTTCTCTTAAAAAAAAATCGAAAAAAGGAGTGTCTCACTTGAGACATCAAAATCCTATCACTGTCAAAAAAAAAAAATCTTTCATTTTTAATTTGAAACACTGGTTTTTCTCGGTAGTTTACCTCATGTAATCCCACATAGATAACGAGTTTCTTGAAAGATTTTAATTAATAAATGCAAAAATAAATAAATAAATAAAACTAACGACATGTTATTTTTTTAGAAAAATTTGTTTCCTATTAAAACTAATTATTTTAAAATTTGGCATATATTTCAATACTTTTCGGTGCATTTCATTCAAAAATAATAATTTAGATGTGAAACTAGTTTCGAGATGTTTCCAGTTTCCTCCAAAATTATGTGGAATGGAGTGGTCTTAAAGTATTAGTTAAATTATATAAAATTAAAGAAAGACATTTGAAAAATATTCTATGCATATAAGATTTTATATAAATCGAAAGGGACTTCATAATATCAGTAATTTTAATGTAATCATAATTTCCATGGAGTCCCACCACTTGTTTTGTCACTCTGAAATATGGTATTGCTAAATATATCAATTGTAGTAGCGTATCGCGCTTTCACAAGACAGTTCCAGGGTTCAAACCCCGGGCCAGGCAAGGTTGACTCAGTTTTTCCTCCCTTCAGTGGATCGATAAATGAGTATCAAGCTTGCTTGGGAACTAAACACTGGGGGTTTCACGTCAGACTGACTATCTGACCGAAACATCTGCTCATGCACCTCAGCGACAAAGGTCACAAAATCTGAGATGGACACAGTAAGCCTTGGCCGCCATGGGCAGTTGCGCCACTGAGTTTAGTTTTGAGTTTAAATTTATCAATGCATTTTTTTTACAAGCAATTAATGTTTACAATACAAAATACATGCAATGGCCGTGGTAGACATGATCATGGACTCGTGTCAAGCGCGTCAAAGTTTGAGACCTACTGCCATTGAAGGTCCACCCTGTAGGGACGGATGCATGTGTCGTAGGTCAAAGTCTTCATGTTGATGTAGAGTGGATATTTGAAGAGTTGGGTATCAGCTCAGGTACCATCTTCGTCACTTGACTGCGGGGCCATGGTGACCTTGTGGTCAAGGTCAGGGACATGTTGCTGGCGTATCATGAGTTCGAGCTTAGTAACGCTGAAGACCCACCGTGCAAAGGAGGCCGATGCACGCTAAATTTTTCGGGGCTAGAAGTCCTCACGCTAGCATTGTGGGGATGTAAGGAGAGGGGTGTGTCAACTCAAGTGTTGTTCTCCTCACTTGACCGTTGTCCAAAATTATGAGGTTCACTTTATAGTGCGACATTATAAACACTCACTCATAAAATACACGCATCAATATTATAAATGAACACAGTAGGTATATACATTAAACCTTTTTCTATTTCCCATGAAAAATAAGAAAATAAAAGGAAGGTTGGGTTACACGTACAATTTTTACTTAAGATCACAGTAAAATTCTAATTTGATATAAACAAAGAGCTAATAGTTTTTTACTTATTGTAACGAACCAGAAAAACTTTCAAAAATTAGAATCCTTTACTGAAATTTTCGTTTTAAAATATTTTTCACCCTACCTTTTCTGACGACAATTCACACATTTAAAACGGCAATGCTTTAAATCACGTGAGAACGTAAAACAAACGCAAGAGATTTTGCCAACCTGTGTTTCGCTTATCCTTTCTCCGGCCGAAATATTCCCTATCAATGAACAAATCCCTCTTTAGGGAAAAATTCGTTAAATCAGAGAGGAAAGACGCATTGCACAATGCTTTTCCTGTAAATAATTAAGGGCCAAAACGGGAGAAACTCTCTTTCTCTCACATACACTTTCACCCGACGTCTAACAACGTTGTTAAATATTACTTCGCTAAGGTGTGCCATTAGGAATAGTTCCAATGTCTGACACCCGTACATCGAATTAGAACGCGACTCCGCACCGGTTTGGAACAAATTTTAATTGCTCCCCGAGATTCGAACGGAACACAGACGGGAACTTTGTTTGCTTTTCTTTAGCAACCAGGAAAGTAATTAGAGAAGTTTATTACTTAATGAAGTTTAGGGTAACGAAGTGAAGCGATAGAAATTTTAAAAGCTTCCACGTTCGATGGATTGATTGAGTGCAAAAAAAAAAGAACGATTTTCGTTTGACAGGTTTTCAGTTAAGAGTTTGAAGACTTCGCACGGTGAAGATTCGCTGTTAGTTTATGTTGATGGTGGCAGGTTATTTTTATGGAATGTATTAAATATTTTAAAGGAGCACGCGGAGTTATTGAATTTTTTAGTGTTTTTGGAACGTTCGCCTCTTCTAAATTGTTGTAAAAATTAGAAATCCCTTAATGACTGAAGGGGGTAATATTTCTGGTTGAGTTCTTTTTGTTTGAAGTGTTAGAGTGTTAAAAGTATAAAAGCTTTTAAAAGGATAAGCAATCAAGCTGGCTTAAAGAGGGACTTCACACACACACAAACTTGGAAAGAAAAAGAGCAATGATAAAAGATTTTTCAGTTTGACGAGAAATTTCGATACCAATTAAAACTCTTTTTAAGAGTGAAGAAATAGATTTAATGCTCATTAATGAAGCATAAAAGACTTAATTTCTTATAGATTATTTTATATTTACTGAAGTCAAATAAAGATTTCAATGTTGCAAATTTAATTTGCATTGTAATCGTATGTAGTATTAATGATATAATATTGATATTTAGATGCTATGTATTTAAAGCGACCGGCTGGGTGGCGTGGTTGGTTTGTCGCTGGCCTTGTATGCCTAAGGTTGCGGGTTTCATCCCAGCCCAAGTCGGGGGATTTTCAGAAAAGCGATGAATGTCGTATGATTATGCTGCCTGTTAAAGATCTTTAGAAAGCCTGTTTGTTTTGGTATTCTTTTGCATTTTAAGAGCTTAGGTACCTCCCTCTGGGGAGGAAACTGGGCGTCAAAATTACGTTTCGGTGAATGGTATTTTTCCTATATGGTACCGCATTAAAAAGTGATACCAGCTCCTTGGAAATGTATTAGGTCTGCAATAATAAATTCCAATCTGAAGCCCCCATTGGAAATAAAAAATTATATATATTAGAGCAGTGAAAGCCAAATGGTGGTCCATGCACCGCTGATGGTCCATAGAAAAACTGGGGCATTATTTATATTATTTTGAAGACAGTTTCGAAATGACGAGAAACCAAACTTATGGAATAAGGATTATACACTTTTACAAAAAAATTAAACAAAAAAGTAAAGAATTTTTATTCATAAGTTTTAAATTGAATTTTTATCACAAAAAAAAAAAGACGATGATATTCTTTGAAAATAAAATCAAATAGCTTTTTTTTGTTCATGAGAGTTTAATATAAACTTACAAAATAATCAAGAACTCAGGTTTATTGTAAAACAATGAAAACAGTTTTAAATTTTGTGACTATCGAGCAAAATATAAATCGTGTAACGTTCTAGTCATGCAAGTGAGGAAATTTGATTGACATTTTGAGGGTTTATTTTCAAACACACAAGACAGTTCACACACACACAAATTAAACTATTTACAGGTTTTATGTAAAAAGCGTAGATACGCCGAGTTCCTGTAGAGAAATAGAGCAAGTCGATGTGGCTTCCAACCCATCTGCCTCATGCAGATGCAAAAGCTTTAACTCAAAACTCGCTTGTAGATTTCCCAAATACAAACTACGCTCGCTGGTAGAGCAAAACATACAATCTCTCTCGTCGAGAGGAAATCACTGAAACCAAATCTCCACACTACGCTGACGGACGGAGCCAATAAACGACCTCTCTCGTCGAGAGGTAATTACTGAATCCAAATCTCCACACTACGCTCACGGACGGAGCACAAAATAATCGACCTCTCTCGTCGAGGGGAAATCACTGACTGAAGCTGGCGTGGCACTCGCGCATGTGCAGTGCTTCGGATCAGTTTGCGTTGCCTCCTAGAGTTTCAGAACGGATCAAGAGTTCGTTACAATCGTAGAAAAAACATTTTGGGAAAAAAAAAAAAAAACTTAAACGCTGGAAAAAACTCGAATAAAACTGGAAAACAAGTTTAATAGTAAGTAGTATTTTGACTGAAAAAAAACTGATGTAATTAAGATGAACTATTGTTTATGTGTGTAAAAAGTATTAAATATTTAGAGCCCAAAAGGTTATAGAAAATTAAAAAATCTTTCGTTCAATTTGTGTAACTTTTGTTGCTTATAACAGATAACTTCTTATAGTGTATTTTTCTATCAAATGTTATTTTTTTCATACAGTTGGTTTTTTTTTTGTGTGTCCTCTTTAAAACAACAAATTTCAGTTAAACTTATTTTCACATTCTACGTTTTAAATCAAATTTACAAAGAAATTTGGAGACATCTTCTCTAATTACATATACTTTAATTAATTTTTCAAAAACAAAAATTTAACTCTCTAAATCATCATAATCGTTTCATTACAAATCTGAAATTCCTATTATCTATTTATGAAAACATATCAGTTTAATTTCTAAGGCGCTTATTCCAAAAGCATCTAGTAAAAATGAAACCAACAAGCATAGCACTTTGAATTTCGCTAACAAGATACAAGGTAAGTTATTGAACAGTTATTGCTGGTAAGAATACATACAGTGTGTTGAGTGCAGCGATTATTCAAGTAGCGATTCCATTCAAGGTTCTACCCGAACAATGGCCCCATTATTGGGTGTTCCTTTTGTTTTGGCAGCGACGACATCTTTCGGGGCACAAAAGGGAATGTGTTCACTTATCAATAAATTCCTCTGTTGATGTACTTGACGCCTCAACAGGGTGCTCTTGGCTTCTGTTCTACACATTTTCGTAGCAAGGGGGTGTGTATCGCCTTTTATTCGGTGTTGAAGCTTTGGAAATTGATTTTAAGTGTCTTTTAGAGTTAGAGGTCGGTTATTTTGGTTTTGGGAAGTAGATCTTGTTTTTTTGATACAAGGTGTATTAAAAATCAAGCTTCGGATTTGTTTGTTGATGGTAAAAACTGCTTCAAGAACATTTGCAGAAATATAATTTGATCTAAGAGGTTTAGATGATATTTTTAGCTATCACCGCATCTCCTTAGTTTTAGTTATTGGTTTTGAACTAATATATGGTATTAGTGATGTGTAATTTTAATGAGTTTTTTTTTTGGTTAAATATATTAACCTATTTAAAGATCTAATTATTGCATGCCGTGTTTTTTTGAAAATAAGACCTGGTCGGATTTTATTTTTTGATACAAAATTGTGTTAAGGTTTATTTTCAGTTGTTGTCCAATTTTTCGTGCACAATGGACTAAATTCATGTGACGTAATAGTCACATAATAAATCAATCACGTGTTTTCAGCAAATCAGTTCATAAATTAATGCGACGTCATAATTATATCATAAATTTAATCACGCGTTTACAGCCAATTACTTCATGTGCTTCACTGTTGCCAATTTTTGTTTTTTGCAGAAACTTTCTTTTACAAAGTACATATTTGTTAACGATGAAATAACGCACATAGTTAAACAAAATGCACTTAATTTAAAAGTACTCGTATAGTGTAAGTTTTTTTTTTTTAAATATTGAAAACTGTTTGAAGAATTTTAACACGTGAATTATTTACCCAATCATAAAATTTTAAATGTTATCTAAGCTGTACAAGTTGAACAACTAGTATGTCAATTTTTAATCAATGAGAACCACGTGATTGCCTTTATCATGTGACCATCATGAATTCAGTCTATTACACATGGAGGCAATTTCATACACATTTTATTCATTTTCAATAATAATAATATTTATTTAATAATCCATGCACAAAAAGTTTCATTCGTTAAAATACAGCCATATCGTTTTCCTCATCCTCAGGAATATTTTATTTCATTTCTTTACTTTTAGCAATAGCACTTGACATGACATCTCTCATTCACCAGAGTGAAAATACTCAACACAAACATACAAGGAGAAAAGCAAACACGTGTTTCCAACCAACCAGTTTACAAACTCATATTACGTCATGGTCACATGATAAATGCAATTACGTATTTCAAGGAAATCAGTTCATGCCCTTCGTTGTTGCCAACTTTTATTTTTTTACCGAAACTTTCCTTTAAGAAGTAAACATTTATCAACAATAAGACAACACACGTAGGTAAGCTAAATGCAGTTGATTTTGAACTACACGTACAATATAAGATTTTTTTTTTAAATTTTGAAAAACTTTTTTTTGAAAAATAGGAATACTTGAACATCCTTACCCAATCATCAAATTTGAAAGCTTACAAGTAGAACAACAGATACAAGTCTAATGAAAGCTATATTCAATGGAAAACATGTATTTGCATTTATCAGGGGACCATCATGAAGTTAGCCTATTGTTATTAACATACTACATCTTTGCTATTTGCCACACCTATCATCCATATAATAGGGGATCTAAACGGAGATTCATTTTTTTCAATTCCTACTATTAGCTCACAATCTCTACATATTTATTTATTTATATATTTATTTATTTATATATTTATTTATTTATTTATTTATTTATATATTTATTTATCTTGGTGGACTTTTCAATCATCAATAAAATGCATTTTAAAGCGGTCAATTGAGCTGAAATTTTATATACAGGATTATTTTGGATGACAATACAATAATGTAATTATAATTAATAAAAATTAATTGATTAAAACTAATTATTTAAAGAATTACAAATACAACCACGTTGGCATCATTTTTGGCGACTTGTGTCAAAACTTGCAAAGGTATTTTTCTCACGTGTTAAGGTATCCGACTACGTTCGGAACCGTGATTTTAAAAAGCGCATAAATGGATAATTTTCATGATATTTAGTGTCACTTAGATTAGAATACATGTATAAAATTGTTTTAAGGACATTTTGACAAAAAAATATTTAAATGCTATATTTTGACAAAAAATTAACTTACAATAGCATTTTTTCAAAATGTTCTCCTTTTGTGAAAAATGCTTCTATTATAATAATATTTTGCCTATATATAGCTCAGACCTCTGTACAGAGGCTCAAATACGAGTTTTGAAAAATTCACCTTATTTTCAGAGTTACAACCCATTGAAATAGTTATCGGCGTTTTTTTTTAAAATTGCTCCCCTCTGTTGTCATAAAACATGGATAAACCCACTTCTAAGTTATATATTTCAAAAATTCTAGTTTAGCCTCTGTACAGAGGTCTGAGCTATATACAGGTAAAATATTATAATAGAAGCATTTTTCACGAAAGGAGAATATTTTGAAAATGGGTCATTCTGCGTTTGTTTTTTGTCAAAATATTGCACTTAAACAATTTTTTATTGTAATCCTTTTTTTAAAACAATTTTATATATATTTTCTAATCTAAGTGACACTAAATATCATAAATATTATCTATTTATACACTTTTGCAAAATCACGGTTCCGAACGTAGTCGGATACCTTAAAGTATTCAGTTAAACTGAAATTTATATACACGGTTGTTTTGGATGACAATACGATACTTTAAAATGATAATAAAAATTAATTACCACTTAATGTTGTGATTCTGTCCTATGTATATACATATTTATATTAATTGTAACTATTTAATAAAAAGGAGCTAAAATAAAATTTTTCTTTGTTGATCTAAGTAGGAATTGACTTAAAAATTTTTTTATATTACTTGTTATTAGCCAAATAACGTGTCTTAGTTTAAATGAATTGCTTAGTTACATTCATTTTTTTCCCACCACTCAGAATGGTCTTATCGGTATTTAGGGAGCTTTGACCATTTTCAGATTATATGGTTATTTCGTAATATTTAATCAAGAAATGGTGAAATTTGTGTTCGTCCATTAACACGACCATAAAGTTTTCTCACACGGGATAAATTTAAGACTCTGGATTTTAAACTAATAATACACTTTAAAATAAATGTCCAGATAAAAAAAAGAGGGGAAAAACTATTTCTTACCGTTAAAAATTCTTTCTGTTTTAAATTTCATCCAATTTGTGAAATGGAATAATGAATCTGTTTATATGACTTGTGGAAATTAAATAAAGCTCTACAGTGATAAGGTTTCATAAAATCTTTTAGGAAATTCTTTTGAGAGAAACTTTCAGACATCTTTTTAAGCCCTTAAATGTCGTGTAAGTTTTTTTTAAGACGGAAGAATTAATTCTTGGCCTCCTGAGATCAAAGTACAACCGCAGAATAGTTCTTACGTTCTCATTTAGAACGATTTTTAAAGTGGTCGAGAACTTATTTTGGAATTCTTTCCTGTTAAATAATTTATTTTTTAGCCTTGGATTTCATATTCCGCCTTTTCCAGAATACCTTTTAGAATACTGTTAAAAATTATTTCTTGGACGGATTTATTAGTATTATCTAGAAAATCGGATTTGTGTGTGTGAAAATCTTTGATCTTTATTTGATCCGAAAGTATTCTTTCATCTTTTTTATTATATTCCATCTTTTTATCAGTTATCATAATTCTTTCTACTACGTTCTAATTGATTTAGTAAATTTTTTTTTATTTTAATGTGGATATAGGAAAGAATAGTTCAAGAAGTTTGACTTGAAGAAGATAGACATTTAAGCATTAAATCTCTTTTTGTTTGATGTTCAAAAACAGGATTCAAAATCGAACATTTTTTCACGTAGACAAGTTCTCCCAAATTTTTATTGTATGATTTCCTAATCATATATATATATATATATGTAGAGAGAGAGAGATCTTCATATTTTGTTACATTGTTTATTTTGGTATGAGTAAATTTGTCTTGACGTAAACTATATTCTATAATGCGTCGATCATAAGTTCGCGATCGGTGTTGTAGAGTTTCGGATTCACAACTTAGTGCCATTGAAGAACCGCTCTGTAGAGGAACCGAAGCCCGTTAAGTGTGACGAGGCTCAAAGTCCTCCTGTTACCGTGGTGTGAAAGTTAGGAGAGGAGGGGATACGGAGATCAGTGACTGCCCTCGTCACTTGACCTTGGTTTAAAATTACGAGATCCATCGCCAATAGACCTCGTGTTGATTCCAAGTGCAATGTAAATCACATCAAATCTGTATTTCGCACAGTAATATTGTCGAGGTACCTCCACCTCGTGTTGGTTAAGGTGGAAGTCACGCTCATTACCCAGCTACTCTTGGGGGGGGGGAGGGGAATACGAAAGCAGTAATGATTGAAATGCCACAAATCGGACTTGGAAAGGGAAACAAATTATTGACAATAAATCACTTTTATTAGTTAAACGTTAAACTTAATTACGCGATACGTAGATAAGACAATAAGATAGTAATAATTAATGGGTACTTTTTAATGAGCTGCAACCTCAAATCCTTACCACCCCCCTCCCCTCGAGAAATCTTCTAAGAGCGAAGCGATTATAATTCCGGGTGTTAATTCAGGAACAAGCGACTACAATTCCAGCATTACTATTGTGTTAATATTGTCCACATAAATCTATTCCTTATCTCTTTGACTATTTGTATTCTATTTTGTTGTGACGTTCGCTTGCGGATCAGAGTTATTCTATCTCTAAGTGCCAATTTGCCTGAAAGGAAAAAAACCCAATTTAGACCCAAAGAGGATAGACCTCACGGATAGCTCATTGTTACAATATTCAATGGGTTTTCACTTTGCATCTTAAAAGAGGAAAATTGGTTATTTATGTTGAGTTTTCAATTTCTAAAAGCACTGCATTATAAATAGACGTATGGAGTACGGCTTTGTAAATTTTCATAAGAATTAAAAAACTTTTTTTTCTCAGAAAATATTTTTTGGTTTTTCGCAAATTTAGCCTTTAAAGCAGATTATGTCCTTTTCACGAATGTTTTCATTGATAAAAGTTCTGAATGGGCTTTCAAACCCTGAACAAAAATGAAGAGGAAAATTCTATTCATACAAACCGCGCACTAATTCTACTTTCTAACAAACTTACCTCAAACTCAAATCCCGTTTAAGTAATTCTTCGCGATGCAATGCCAACTCCCAGTAATTTGTTTTAATAATATCGCTCCAGAATTCGGGGATTCCATGGTACCTAAGCCTAACCGCCTTTAAAAATTCCTTCTCTGAGAAAACAAAGAGTTTTAATTGTCTTCTGCGGATGGCTTTGCGTGAAGAAGGCAGAAGGTAAACTCACAGTGTAGGTTACGGTTTCAGTTAACGAAGGCGTCGTGTTTGTTTTCCGAGTTTACAATCATCTTCGCTGAAAAGATAATTGGCGTTATGGTTGCACAAGGATTTGTTTAATGAAGCGGCGGTTCCGAGTTTATGTTAGATGGAAGAGAATTATTAGCAAGTTTCATTGGAGAATCGTTAATGTAAATCAGCCTGGAAAACTGGATTTTTCCTAGGCAATGCTACTCGGAGGAATTGCGGATGGATACAGTTGCCATTAAATAGTTCTTGGGGATATTTTGATCGGTATTCAAGAGATATTTCGTGCTCTGATGATGGGAAATTTAGTGAATGTGTTTGCTCGGAAGTATAAATGTTTTATCTGGATTTGTATTTTAAATAGCTATGGTTAAAAGGCTGTCTCAACTGAATACCAGATGATAGAACCTGAATTCTCT
>BMAV01024925.1:3575-19967 GCA_019973955.1 Trichonephila inaurata madagascariensis | reverse complement strand
GGAATAAAAAAGCAAATAATCTGAAATAAGTAAATCCTTCGCAAACACTTTCAAGGTCCTTTTATTGCATTCCAAAGCCTACGGAATAATTTTATGGATAGCAGTGCACAGAAAAGATCGTACTTAGGAAAGACGTATATATACGTCCGGGGAAATTAACACTTTGGCTGAGTAAAAAGTTTATTTACGCTAGTGGCACTTAAGAGGTTAAAGTTGTATTGAAGCTTTAGCATCAAAGTATAGTATTAGTGAATTCAATATATTGTTATTGTATGAGGGGGATGCGATGAAAATTATGATTGGATATTGGGTCGCGAATATTGAAACTTTGAGAAGCACTAATCTAGAGACATATTTATTTGGATTAGTTTTAATTTTGATAATATTAGCCAAACTAAAGTATACATATCCATTATAATCCTTTGAACTTAAGAACTATAAACATAAGAAGGAAGATTGATTAGCCACGGAAACTGGTATATCACACTCGAAAAGAAGTATTTAACCTATGTTTAACAGAAACTGAAGCATTCTTTTTGGAATCTTGATATTTCTCTTATACATACACGTACGCGCACATTTCAATCCAAAAACTGAGGTATGGCCTGTAGGAATATAGAATCAATAAATATGTGTAGGAAATGCGTACTGCTGTTGTTTCAAATTCCCTTGGATTAGGAAAGCGTACACCAAGTCCATTTGACTTTTCCGCACAAGAATGTCTCAAGCAGATCTTGTTCTCCAAACAATTGTCCCAGGGAAATGGCCCAGCAGTCCAAAAGATGAGTGGGAGAAGCTGGGACAGGCGAAGGAAGACTTTACCCCTTGCACAAAAGGTCATATCACGCAAGTGACAATTTCTAAAGCGCGCCAAGGCCGTCTGAAGAGCCTTGGATCTCCTGCACTGTAGAGATAGGGTAGGACTCTTAGCTGCGTACTATTGGTGAGCAGGAGGGTTTCACTAAGTCGGATTCCTTTTAACTCTGTGGCGGGAATGGATTTCAGAATGGCTCAAGAGTACTAAAATGTTTTTTGTTGAATGCGACACACAAATTTGCAAGTTTAACACAAACGTACTTTAGAACAAGAGAGAAACTCTCAGAAATGTTCATTAATGGGGGAAGTAATGTAACAGGCTCACGCGTCTTTTCATTAACATATCCTTTGTGTTATTTGGGGCCAGAATTAATGGCAACTCTTTTCCAACCAAAACCCAAGAAGTGAAGCGTGAATGAAAGATGCAAATTAGAAAGCTTTTAAATATCAGAAGTTAGAGTAAGCGGGGTGGCAATTTGGGGAATGTTATGATAGAGCGTGATACAATTGTGAAGTGACAGCCAACAGAAGTTATTCCGGAGATAGAGCCATTAGGTTAAGGTGCATACCAAGGTGCATACCATTGAATATTTAATATTAGGATCTGAGATATTATTGGAATTGAGTTTAGGCATGTTAGTTATTGATAGTGGTCCGGGTTAAACTAATTCGGTATTATATATATTGCGTGTTTTGCCATCGTAGATTCTCACACATATATTATTATCTAATCTGTTAGAGGTTTCAGTTGTAAAATCTTAATAAAGCCAAATTAAGATTATGGAATCTTCTAGTTTTTTCGTTAATCGTACACCTCAAGCTCACGCTGATAATCAAAGAGAAGGGCACCCTAGGGGGGCAATATCACAGTAGTACTTCACAGTTTTATGAGGAAGATGTCATGGAAACATTACGAATATGGTTTCAAATAAGGAATGGGCCAACACGCAGCTACAATGTTTTTCCCTGCATCAATTTTCCATGCTACCAGTTAAGCTGTCTGTTAGACATCGAAATGGGAAACGAATATCAGAACTGGAGCAGCTAGTTTTCCATCTCGTATAACGAATATCGATGTACAGACATCCAAAAAAGAACCAAATCTCTTTATTGAAATAATTTAATACAAATTTATTTCATTTCCGGCATAAATGTTCCTGAGATTTTGCAATAGTATAAGAAAACATTTTCTGTTACATGTGTTCAATTATAACTCAGTTTTTTTTATACAAAAATAATATTGAATTTTCAAAATCTTAAGCAAAAGAAAATTAGGTTTAATATTTTTACTAAAGAAAAAAAATCACAGCGTTCATTTTAAAAACATAATTCCAAGTTAAAAAATTAACATTTTCTTCCCACGTGGCAGGAAATCTACTCATTCAAAATTCCTTCCCAGTCCACCGAACGATAATTCTTCCACTTGATTATAAAATTACATCCAACTCAAACCGAGAGGAATAGTTCGCGGCGAAACGAATCCGAGTCCAACGAATTCAATTTAACTACATAACTCAAGTAATCGCTCAGAATCGAAGACATTTCTTGAATATCTTAAACCTAACCACACCATCTCTTTCGCGATGCGTATAAGCTTTAAAACTCCCCCCGCTGAGGAAACAAATGTTTTCGTTGTCTTCTCCACGGATTGCACACGTGTAAGAAAGGCAGACGAGGCAAACGCGCAGAGTGGGTTACGGTTTCAGTTAACGAAGGCGTTCTGTTTATTTTCTAAGTTTGTGCAAGCATCTTCACTGATAAGATAATTAGCGTTATGGTTGCACAGGGATTTTATTTAAGGAGAGGATGAGGCTGCAACATGTATGATGGCTTAAGGTAGAGGAGATGAATGATTAACATGCTTCGTTGATAATTCGCTAGGGGGCACCTCCTTGAGTCAATACTCGTACTGTTTGGTGAAATAGAAGATATTTGTAGCTGACGAAAAATAGTTGAGTTGTTTTGTAATTCTTTTACTTGGAAAATTAATCCATGCTTTAGTTTTCTGACATGTATATGTCATGAATTATAATTTTGCATTGCTTCTACAGTGTTTGTGAACCAATGGGATAAATTCATGACGGGCACGTGGTACAAGCAATCACGTGTTCTCTATTGATTACAAAATTGATATTTGCTGTGTACTTGATGTTACACTGGTAAAATTTAGATAAAAATTTCAAATTTTATAGTCGGGTAAAGGTGTTCAAGTATTAAGATTCTTCAAAAAGTTTTTTTGAAATTAAAAAAAAAAATATATTATAAGTGTACTTTTAAATAAAATAGATTTTGTTTACTTATGCGCCTTATTATTGTTGACAAATCTATACTTTTTAAAAGAAAATTCTCCAAAAGGCAAAAATTTGTCACTACAATGTGCATGAACTGAGTGGTTGTAAACACGGTGTTGCATTTATCATGTGATAATGACATACAAATTTATGAGCTGATTGACTGGAAACACGTGATTGCAGTTATGTAAATTTAACCCATTACATCGCCTTACTAAGTCAGGATTGGTGTTTTATGTGCATAAAGCCCATAGCAGTCAATTTGAATTCTTGGATGGAATATTACTCTTATGAAAATTCTTTTTTTCATCAAACTTAAATTAGTGCCTCAATTTGAATACAATAGACGCATTGCAATGGAACATCCAAATGTGTAGAAAACAGAGAACATTCCAAAGTTAAGGCATAACCTACCTAGACTGTACTAACGCCTCGTAGACGGATTCACAAACAGCATGAGTAAATGTTACCATTCATTTTAACAAGACAATGTCCGATTACAAATGTGTGTCAAACTATTCTACTGATTGTCTCTTCGTACTTCTCTAACACTTTAGCTGTCGCGATTGTCAGATCTTTTGCCAATAGAGCACTCTTTGATTCTAATAAGCAGAAACCTCTGACCATTTATGGATTGTACTGATCTAATTCAGCATTTGGAATATGTACTATGATTAATTCTGCTGAAAAACATTCCCCAATTCAACGAATCAATGCTAGGTCGGAGGAAGCTTGAATCCGATCAGGGGTAGTTCAACACATCATTGATTTTTTCTTGTGACTATTTGCTACATTTCTTAAATAAAACTTTCGAATTATTTGTTTTTCAGTACTCATTTCCTATTATTTTTTTTATAAAAGGATTGTAAAAGGTCAAATAATTTTTTGCTATAGCCACAAAAAATAATAATCAAGGTAATTTTTATATATGGACCCAGTAACATATGCACAGTAAAATGAGTTTTGACACGAAGACCCTAAAAATTCTTTAAATTGTCAATATTACCTTAGCAAATCGACCCGTTAAAAAAAACTCGTTTTTATATCCATTCAGAAATTCTTTTAGAATGTTTCAATTTAAAACTGTGAATCGAAAATACATTTTAAAATAAAGCGCCAACTACTTCGAGTCTTTGCCGGTTCAAAGAAGGAGGTTACCATGACAACATATTAAAGACCAATGAAAATATTTTCGCTTTTGTATAGCGAATTATTTATTTTTCATCAGCAAGATGTAGGGAGTGTTTAAAATTCGAAAATGTGTGTGAGGGGGTTCATCTTTAAGTTATTTTGTTTGTTGCCTGATGTAAAAATGGAAATTTTTTGGCCGAAGTAGATCAATTTAAAGCTGTAGGAAAAAAAAAAGAATTCTGAAGATTTTTAAAATTATTTTTATTGGAGAATATAAAGTATTAAAGAAGAATATAGAAGGTGAAATCTAATACACTGTTTTGAAATATAAATAAAAAAAAGTGTTGAAAATACCACTTATTTATTATTCTACACACACAAGCGTGTTTTTCAAAAATTCTAAAATCTCTCATTTCCAGATTGGATGTTTTTCGAACTATTTTGTACTTCTTAAGCCCCGTTGACTGCGAAAAAAATTGTTTTGTTGAAATTCAAACAAAATATGCTTAGAAAAGAAATATATATTCAAAGTCACGTTTTTCGACAAACTTACTTTAGATTCTTAAATGATATAGGTAGTTAATAACTTTACAAAACTGCGTGCATCTAAGAATGTAATGATTTTTAGTTAAGAAATTCTAATGAATTTTGTTCTTTATCGTTCCTACGTTAAAATTATACTCTGTTTTTTTTTCTGTTTTTGTTTTACTTTGTTGTTTAAATATATAGCAAATTTATGTAAATTGTGTTAGAATTCTGTGAATTTTAAAATTATTCTTTTGTATCTTCTAATAAGTGCACAATGTTCCAATTTATCTAAGCAATATAAAAATATATGCAGAAATATTAGGTGCATATCTAAAAAAATGCAATTGAAAAAGTACAGTTTTATGTATTATTAGAAAACAGTGGTGCCATGGGGGGGGGGGGTCCTCGAGTTCAGCCCACCCCTCAAAATCCTTATTTTTTCGATTGATTATAATCTTACGTATGTAGTACGTAAAATTTAATTAAGTATTTGCAATTAATAATTAATTGTATTAGTTAATGCTAATTGTTTATTCAATAATTAAATTTTTATTGTTTTTCGTTGCCGAAAATCGACAAAATCACAATAGTATGTTGGGCGGTGTATTGGAGCATGATACGAGAATGGTGGGCTTTTGACCCTGGACACTCCTCCGTCTTGAAAAATTCCTGTGCTCACCATTGTAAGAAATACATAAAGTATAATAAAAAAAAAAAAAAGGTTCTATAATACTTAGATAATAGAATTTTCTAGATATTTTCATATTGAATGTTTTTTCTTTCGCTCTTACAGGATCTTAAACTACTTGCCTAACACCTTATTAAAGGGCATGTGGTGTTAACTCTTACACAGGTGGTGCATAGAGTTCTGTAGTCTTTACAAACTCCTTTGCAAATTTCAAAAGAAAAAAAAAGAAATCATATGGTTAACATGTGTTCCCGATATTACTTCTATGTTCAGTTATTCCTTTATTTTTCTGAAGAGCTACAATGGAAGAAAAGCAAATACCACCCTTGTGGGCATACTAAAAGCAGCACATTACGGTTTTAATTTTTTAATGTAAACAAGTAAAAGGTTGATTATACTTATATACATTGTTATAGCTAGAAAAATAATGAACCCGATTTGTATGATTAAGGAATTTCTACAGTTTAAGTTTATCTTTTTTATCAAATCTTTATCTTACAGAGTTCCAGAAGTTTTATTAATTTTCAAAAAATGTGTTATCTTATAAATTTAAAAAGCTAAATATGTTTTTTACTTTATTGCTTACTGTAAATTTAACTTATTTAAATAATTTATGTATTTATGGAAAATAATATAAAATAAAAGTTGGCTTTCTAACTCGAACATTAACTGGTGTACAATATGTTCCACCTGTGTAACTATGTAACTATTCCTCACCTATGTAATAAATGACAAAACTATAAGAAAATTTATGCGTTTAAAATTAAAGTAAATTTTATTATTTTTTTAGTTACGAAAAAAGGTACTTAATAAATTTAGAATGTAGTTGACGAACTCAAAGCATGTGAGAGTGGAATAATGCAAACAAATACATGCTCAAGAATCTGTCACAGATATTAAAGGTTGTTGAGAAATGTTATAAATGATGAGGCAGGCCATTTCTCTTTGATCAATATTACAGTTGATGATATATTGTAAATTTTAAAAACCATTTGATAAACGATTTAAGTAATGTGAGATACAAGGGACGTTATGAAAGCAAGTTTCATCCTTTTTTCACAGTTAAACTTTATTGCCTAAAAACAAACATCAGGGAATCATCAACTATACTCCTTGCACGCTTTTTCAACATAGTCACCACCGACAGTAAGGTATTTCTTACAGTGGGCAATCAGTTTGAAGAAACCACTTTGGTAAAACTCGATGTTCTACGATGCAAGGAATTGTTGCGTAGCCTGCTTCACCTCAGCATTGTTTAGGAAGAATTTTTTCTTCTCTAATAAACTGGAATGCTTCCACGTCAAAGTCACGCCACCACGTGACCTTGGTTTCTGGAGTAAAAGGATGCACCCATGTCTCATCGTATGTGATGATTCTGAACAGGAACTCATTTCCATCTCGTACATTCTACATCAAGCAGTCGAGGCTGATACCCATTCTTGCACTCTTCAGATCCAGGGTCAGGTTTCTTGGCGCAGAGGTTTTTCGGCAAACCAATACATCAATCCTCAGCACAAATACGCAATGTGCACTCCACCCTGACATCGTTATGCATTTGTCTGCTATTCCGATTTGTACTCGAATAACCTCAGGAACGTCAGTCTGCTACTACTCTTTCTTCTTCGATTCTCTGCGCATGCGTTATTTTCTCAGTGCTGATGCTTCTTCCATCATTTTTTCATCAACCGATGTGATTTCTTATGGCGATTGTTTGCTTCTCCAGGTGTACTATCTTCTCTTTCTAAAAGAATGATGAAACATATTTTCGTAACTTCCCTCGTTTTACAAATCTTAAAAACTTCGAACAACATTGTAAGGGATAAAGACATTGCTGTTTGAAATCTTTTGACTTAAAAAAAAAGTGAAAAAAGGGATACAACAGGAGAAAAGTGTTAAAACATTTCCTAAAATTTTTCACTTAGACAACATAAAAATAAATGATTACCAGAAACTTCCTTTAAAAAAATATATATATTTATTTACTGATAAAATTGCCCGAAAAATCATCTTATCTTTGTTATAGCCATTACTAATTGTATCTGGAAAAGTTCCTTCATTTTCTTATAAAACCATATCTTTATACACACAGGCCTCAGATCAGTCTCACAAAAGAAATGTACTAAAATCCTATCTGTGAGATTACTGCTGCAACATAAAAAACCTTGTCGTCCATTGTACCCGTGAAAGATGGATAAGGCGATCATGTAATCAATTGTTAGACACAGGACACCCCTCGACAAAGAACCTAGTCACCCAGATTGCGCTAGGACAAATGATTAATACCCTTGCTGCAAATAATCCGGAACCGAGTCTTCCCTTTGTAATTTGGAGGTAGTTAAAGGATGATGAAAGAGGCATGAGTTCTTCGAAGACATTAGTTAATACGCTTTTTTTCAGCCAATTGTATCTGTAATCTTCTCTTCCAAGATATTTTCAATCTAAGTAAATACCATGCAAAAGCAAGAAATAGGTGATGCGTATATTTGTTAATTACAGAGAAGTAATATTAGTTTTCCTCCTCTTGAATTCTATTTTTAAGGAATATTTTCATTATAGTTTACGTCTCATTACATTTAACTTAGATTGGTTAATGACGTATTTAAGTTGTATGATTAAGGTATCCGACTACGTTCGGAACCGTGATTTTAAAAAAGCGCATAAATGGATAATTTTCATGATATTTAGTGTCACATATATTAGAATACGTGTATAAAATTGTTTTAAGGACATTTTGACAAAAAATAATTATTTAAATATAATATTTTGGCAAAAAAATTAACTTGGAATAATCTTTTTTCAAAACGTTCTCCTTTTATAAAAAATGCTTCTATAATAGTAATATTTAGCTTAGATAAAGTAAAGACCTCCAGAGAGTCTCAAATAGGATTTTTAAAAAATTCACATTATTTTCAGAGTTATCAACCAATTGAAATAATTATCGGCGTTTTTTTCTCAAAATTTCTCCCCTCTGTTGTAATAAAATATGGATAAATCCACTTCTAAGTTTTATGTTTCAAAAATTCTAGTTGAGCCTCTGTACAGAGGTCTGATCTATATACAGGCAAAATATTATTATAATAGAAGCATTTTTCATAAAAGGAGAATGTTTTGAAAATTGGTCATTCTGTTATTTTTTTGTCAAAATATTTTACTTAAATAATATTTTATTGTGATAATATTCTTAAAACAATTTCATACATGTATTCTAATCTAAGTGACACTAAATATCATAAATATTATCCATTTATACGCTTTTGCAAAATCACGGTTCCGAACGTAGTCGGACACCTTAACTGTTAGCGAAAGGCTTCGAGCGATTAATTGAAGAGCATGATATTGGGTTTATCATGTTTATCTCTAAATGTGAAATAAATTCTGTGCGAGAAACTTGTTTGATTACATTTAAAATGAAGCTAGGGATATTTTTTGGTGGCATACTGAAATCGGAGACTGGTGGTGGTGAGAGGAGACTTGCAGGATATCACAAGTTTCATGATCAACACGATTGCATTTTATTCCTGTGTCTAAGTACTAGTTCATTATTGATTGATGGATTAATTTATGTTGGATATGGATTCAAAGACAATATTAGATAAGAAATAATCACAGGTATAACATAGAATATCCAAATGAATATAAATATTGCTAATTTTTTAATGAAGTCTTTACGTAGCTAAGTTTTAATGATGCTTTACTAACGTTAAGAAAAATCTAATCAGAGATATCTCCTAAACAATGTTAATAATTCCAAAAGCTTCACAAATCGTTTGCTAACTCCCACTGACGTATGTCAGTCCAGGTGACCCAAAAGTCCGTTAACATTTGAAAATTCAATAATTCATGGACAAATGTTGATTGAGAGGTAAAACTTCACATGAGTGCTGGAAATTGTGTTTTTATTTAAGAGAAAAAAATGGCTAACAGACGGCGCTGGACAACAAAGCGTCAGAGACGCTTTGTTGTTTTTGTTGTCACTTATTTTTATCCTGGGATACATATGAAATACGAGAGAAAGAACAGAAACATACAATACAAACAGAAGAATATGCATATATAGACATTTATTGCAAATGGTGATACCAGCATATAACAGAATACATACGCATATAACAGGTGCACTGCTTTCCATTCGAGACTGGAATTCATTGCAGGTGAAAGACCGACTTCTTTTCCTCGAAGAAGATGCAACCATACCTTATTCGGGATTCGAACCCGAACCCACTTGGTAACAAGCCAAGGGTCATATCCCACATACTGGCTGGGTGGGCAGTGACGCCTTGAAAATCGTGTATAAGATGAACTGTGGTCAGAGAGGAAACATAAACATTAGTATTTGTGGCATGATGACTTTACCTGAAAAGGCATTGTTAGTAAAGCTGTACTACCAGAATGGAGATCTTTGACGGTCTTATCGCCACAAGAAAGGTGTGAAAGATCTCTTACTCATATGGCTTGGTGAGGATCACATGCTGAGCTGCCACTCCCACTCCCTGGTTCCAGACTTCAATTCGAGTGATTATTAGTTGGGGAGTTACCTGAAGTCTCAAATCTACCGTGGTTGTCCGAAATCATTAGGGATGCTAAAAGACAACACCCGAAAGCAATGTTTCACTATGCCTACAGATATGCTGTTTACAACATTGTCTGTCGACTACAGGCGTTGTTGATGAATGATGGCCGACATGCTGAATATTTGTTATAAAAAGAGCATTGTTTATTGGTAAAAATCAATTATGCTTATTATTGCTTTTGTTATATAAATCACCATCTGTTGGCTATTTTTTGCACTTTTTTTGGTTCCAATTAAATTTGGTTCCAATTTGGTTCATTTCAAGCATGTGTATCAATTTTTACCCCTATCCCTATTATTCCATGAATTATTGAATTTTGAAATGTTAACAGACTTTCGAGTCACATAATCATGTAATGCTTTGTCTTATTTCTTTCTTATCATTCTTTTTCCATTCATTACCATTGTAATTAAGGTATCCGACTACGTTCGGAACCGTGATTTTGCAATAGCTTATAAATGAATAATATTTAAGATATTTAGTATCACTTAGATTAGAAAATGTATATAAAATTGTTTTAAGAATAGTATTACAATACAAAATTATTTAAGTACGATATTTTGACAAATAATGAACATAGCATGACCCATTTTCAAAATATTCACCTTTTGTGAAAAATGTTTCTATTATAATAACATTTTGCCTGTCTATAGCTCAGACCTCTGTACAGAGGCTCAACTAGAATTTTTGAAATATATAACTTAAAAGTGGGTTTATCCGTGTTTTACGACAACAGAGGGGAGAAATTTTAAGAAAAGAACGCCGATAATTATATCTCAAATGGTTGCAACACTGAAAATAATGTGAATTTTTCAAAACTCATTGTTGAGCCTCTGTATAGAGGTCTGAGCTTTATACAGGCAAAAACAGGCAAAATATTATTATAATAGAAGCAATTTTTACAAAAGGAGAACATTTTGAAAAAGATTATTCTAAGTTAATTTTTTGCCGAAATATTGTATATAAATAATTATTTTTATCAAAATGTCCTTAAAACAACTTTATACATGTATTGTAATCTAAGTGACACTAAATATCATGAAAAGTATCCATTTATGCGCCTTTTTAAAATCACGGTTCCGAACGTAGTCAGATACCTTAAATACTAATGCTTTTCTGCATATCTCACATTTTTTTCAAAATGCGATGCCCTTATATTAAACGACTTAAGTAACCCAGAGAATAATTAAAGGAAACACGCGAGGATTCTCTACTAGATAAGTCGCGCATAAAAGCTACTCAAAGGCTATTGTGTACTAATTTGTAACAAGCATGAAGACTATTGCCTACGAACTTGAATTACGAGTACCGTATATTCCGGCGTATAACGCGCATCTTTTTTTATTTTTTAGGAAGAAAAATGTTTTTAACACTTTTAACTGATGAAGTAACTTATACGAAATATTATATCACGCCTCATCGGTATACTTCTAGAATTAAAACCTTAAAGTGCAAGTAAAAAGGTGTTAGAAGGATGTGGATGTGTTAGAGAGTGAAAAAACATTCATAAAAAGAGGTCAAATGCGTGATGCTAGTCTAAGAATAGTGTTTCTAGAGGTTTCTCTTGTCTGATTTCCAAATCATGGCCACAGTAGCCTAATGGTCAAGGTCACGGACTCTTGGCTGATGTGTCATGAGTTCAAGCGTAGTACCGCTGAAGACTCGCCATGTAGAGGGGGCCGCTGCACGTTAAATCTGTCGAGGCTCACACATCCTCCTGTTGGTATGATGTGAAAGTTATTAGGGGCAGGAGGTGCCAGATCAGGTTTCATCATCTTCATTTGACCATTGTTCAAAATTACCAGGTATAAAGTTGCCGTCGTGCAGCTTTATAGTGCGACGTTGATTCTTACTTACTCTGCTTTCAAAATTTTGACTCTTCCTAAGATTCTCGACTACTTTTTATAAATATACTACTCAAGGCAAGTTTTTGCTAAATAAACTTTATAGGCTGCAAAAGACATACATGCACGCAAGCGCACTCAGTCACATCCACACATTCACATCCTTGACTGAGAGTAAAAGGTAAATATTTGATGGTATTTAAGTAGTGCTTCTCAAGCTTTCAATATTTGCGACCCAATATTAAATCATAATTTTCGTTGAGCCCCCTTCCATACAATAACAATGTATTGAATTCAATAATACTATACTTTTACACGCTAAGGTTACAATACTTCTTTAACCTCTTAAGTACTAACGGAGTATATAAACGTCTCTCTCAGCCAAAGCATTAATTGCACAGACGTATATATACGTCTTTCCAAAATATGATCTTATTTGTGCACTGCTATCTATAAAATTATACCGAAGGCTTTGCAGTGCATTAAAAAGACCTTGACAGCGTTTGCGAAGGACTTACTTATTTCAGAGAATTTGCTTACTTATATTTTGTTTCTCCCTCCCCCTCACCCAATACGCCACATAAGCGCGCCTACGTGAAAAACGAAGGCATTGGGGAAGAACAAATCGCGTAACTTTTAATCGGTAGTTAAGGGATTAACTATAAACTGTACAAAAAAAATTATGAAGTTGAGTGTTACTTTTTGTACATAATTTTATATATGACAAACTCATGGGTTCATTGGTAATTATTAAATTTGTTCTTAACTTACTATTGTTCGATTAATTATAAAATACATTGTGCAATACCGATACATTTATTGGAGTATTATATCAGTGCAAATGTGTATTTTTTATGTTTTTATAATGTCAGAATGTAATTTATTTGTTGAACTTGGGTAAATTAATTTTTCTTTTAAAAATAACCTTTTGTTTTCAACTTTTTAAGATGCTTGCGGCCCCCTCTTAGAGTTATCACGCTCCTCTTGGGGGGGGGGGGGGGGACGCCCCACAGTTTGAAAAACGCTGTATTAAAGAGAAAAAAATCCCTTCAAAACACACAGAATCTGAAGATAGGGACATTGTAAAACATACATTTATTGCTTTAGGATAAGAACAAGAAAACGATTGCCGAATCTTTCTTTCTGGAAATCCATTAATATGAGAATTTGCAGCGGACCAAGACGAAAATCGATGGATAGTAGCATAGAAGGATTTAGGATGGTAAAAATATATCGTTAAAGATCGCTGACCACAGAAATAAATGGAGATGGAACAATGGCCTAAAAATATCTTGATTTATTACATCTATCCTAGTATTTACGATGATGGATACATTTTTGTACGTTTAATGCATGCTTACGCATGATGGATTTATTAAAAAGTTTCAAAATAAATGTTGTTTAGTCTTTAATAAAATATTATTAAGGCTGATTAACTCAAAACTTCGGAACTAAAGCATACTGTTCAGTGAAGAAAATAATGTTTAGAATTACAATTTGTATAAGATATTTATGTCGCAGGGAAATGATGAAATTAGAGATTTCATCAAATCCCTAATAGAGATGATGTGTTCACGCAAGATTTTAAAATAACGTCTCTTTGAGGTCATTTCCCTGATGTAAGTAAGTTATTTGATCAAATCCCCGAACTGTTTCAGTGAAATGAACAAGTCAGCATTTGTAGAGCTCTTTTTTCGCTTGATACCACTCCCTTTTACCTTATCCCTCTCCTCGTCCATGCCAGGCAGCTCCGGGCTTCTGACGTGACTCACCAAAACAAAATGACCTAAATATCATTATTATCTTTCGAATGATATATCACTTTTGTATGCCTGAAAATTAGAAACCGGATAAAACTTAAATTGAAAAATGTAAACAAACAAATTAGGGAATTCGACCATGCCCTCTATACAGATAAAAAAAAAAGCTTTTTGATAATTAAAAAAAGTTATTTTAAAAAGGGAAATAATAACTGAAAAAAAGGTGTTACAAATAAAGTAGGAAAAAGTAAGTAGTCTGAAATACTATATTAATGTATAATTTTTTTAAAAAAAGTTTGAAATTCTACTATAAATATCCTTTAAAAAAATACCAGCTTTATTATCTAATTGTTTTTTTTAATTAATTTTGTATAAATAATTTGTAATTCAATGATTATTGTTGTATGAATTACTCTGCTTTTAATAATGCACCATATTTGCTAAATGAGCACTTTTAAACTCTTGAGAATATTATTTCATCATTTCAGTGAAACAGGTTAGGGATTTGATCAAATCACTTACTTTCCTTAGGGAAATCAGAGTTTTTATTATAACATCTTGCGTGAATTGATCACCCCCCTTAGGTATTGACCCCTCAGGGGGCTCACCTTCTTTAGGTGGGCACGGGTGTCACAATCCCGAGGTACCCTAGTGATCTTTTCCTTTTCCCAAGGGGTTTACTATCTTTGGTAAACACGGGTGTCACGACCCGGGGTACCCCAGTGATCCTTCTCTATTTTCGACCCTACATCCAATTTCTCCTTTTCTTCTTTTCCCGTCCAGACCACAGACCTATGAATGTTTGGCGCAGTATAGCTCAAACTGGCTCTTGCGCCATAAAACACCAAACTCAACTCAACTCAACTCTTAGGTATTGAAATCCTTCAGTTAATCATTTACCTGCGATAATTACCCCGCAATTATGCTAATATAAGTCCTATTTCAACTCTTTTACTCTTTTTCAAAAACGTATATTACTTTTCATAACATTATATGAATTTTGGATTTAATTACTTCTTTCACATACATAATTATTTAATAAGTTTATTATAATCATTAAACTTTATTTAAGTAATACATTGAAAATATTTTTTATTTAATTCCTACTGTTAGTTCATACTCTCCATATATATATATATATATATACTCATGGTCAAAAAAATTGGCGCACCAAGAAGGAGTCGTCAAAATGAAACGAAGTTTTACATACGTAATTCTACTTTGATATAAGTAAATGATTAGAAAATCAAAGAAAAAGGATAATTTATTTCAGAGAAAAAGGCAAAAGAACGGAAGATTTAATACCCGGTTGAACCCCCTCTAGAGCGAATGCACGATGCGATACGATCGGGCATTGTGGTATACAAGCTGTGTATGATGTCTTGAGACATTTCGTTTCATATTTGCTGTAACCTTGCCTCTACTTCGTTCAAACTCATGGAATGGCCAAGTCACCATCCCAAACGATCCCAGATATGCTTGATTGGAGACAAATCTGGGTATCGGGCAGTCCAAGGAAGGGTAGTAATAGTGCGGAGATAGTTGCCGTGTGAGGCCGAGCATTGTCTTGTTTAAAAATGGCTCCTGGGAGCAGTTGCATGAGTGGCAACACATGTGGTTGCAGGATGTTATGGACATACCACTGTGCTGTCTTGTTTCCACGGATCAATATTAGGGGTGACTGTGTATTGTAGGCAATGACACCCGATACCATCACACCAGCTGTGGGAGTGGGGGTTGCTGTAAGACGAAGGCAGGGTTGAGGCATTCACCACGGGGTCTCCACACTCGAACACGATTGTTATCACTGCTGAGATCGAATCTGAATTCGTCGCTAAAGACGACTTCGTTCTATTTCTCTGCAGTCCAGTTTTCTCGTGCGCGACACCACTCCAAATGGAGGCGTCGATGGGTGGGCGTCAAGGGCAGCACACGTAAAGGGCGTCGCGATCCTATATGCCCCTCAGCCAAGCGCCTTCGTATGGCTTGAGAAGACACAGGGACAACTATTGAAGGTGCTACTGTTGTGAAACCGACCCCCTAAGGTGACCGTTTCTTTGATTATCCGTGTGAGCTAGAGGTGTAGGGTTTACAAAAGGAATAGACATTTTTAAATTCTTAATATGACTTTATTAAGAATCAAACTTAAATATCTAACAATTTAGATCATATTATATATGCGAGAATCTACTATGAACAAACACACAGTAATAGTTAAACCGAATCGCGTAACTCGGACCACTATCAATACTTAAATCGCCTAATCTCACTTCTAATAATATTACAAGTCCTAATATCAAATAATCAATCCTACCTTAATCCAATTTTAGTTTCAATCTTATGAAGAGGCATCTAGGCACGCGTGCAATGGTATGCACCTTGACCTAATGGCTTGATCTTCAAGGTAACTTCACAATTGGTTGTCAATTCACGCTGGTATCACTTTCACACATAACACTCCCCAAAATTCCATACGACTTACTGAAACTTCTGTTATTTAAAAGCTATCTTATTTGCATTTCTTCTTCACATTTCGCTTCTTGGATTTTGGTTGGAAAAGAGTTTCCATTAATCTTGGCCCCTAAAGAACCCAGAGGTCATGTTAAAGAAAAGACGCGTGAGCCCGTCACACTGTGCCTGGATGGCAGCCGATATAACAGTTGGCTGTACGAGTGCATTTCTTACGATGTGGCGGTCTTCTCGACGACTGGTTTTTCGAGGGCGTCCTGAGCCTGGTCTTCGTGTAAATAACAACTCTCGGAT
>BMAV01024924.1:0-13571 GCA_019973955.1 Trichonephila inaurata madagascariensis | reverse complement strand
ACAACAAGAGCTACAACTTCCTAAACTGCCCGATTTAAAAATGAAAAACCTTAAACTTTATGAACAAACCAGGCTATTTTTTGCTCAAGTTAGCATTATTATTATTTTGTACATAAATGTTTTGAGTTTCAAAATTTGTTTGAAAATTTTTGTTATTATTAGGCTGAATTATTGGTCACCATAACAAATACTATCAATATTATGCAAAAATGTATTTTGAATTAAAAAAAATTACTTTCAGTCATATTTAATTAAAATAGAATTTTAATGTAAAGCATATATAGGAAAATAGCATATTAAAACATTAGAGCTGTGCGGGGATTTTAATTTTTTGTTTTATGTCTTAATAAAATTTAAATGCGTTTTTCGAAAAATTTCAATTTTGAAGGTATAAATGTCTTCTAAGCCCTAAGGCGTTTCTTTCGTTACTGATAGAGCCTTGAACTTTTTTTTGTATATACTCTCAAATATATGTTATATAAAAGTTAGTACATTTGGGGTTGAGATATCTAGTTTTTTTTTAAAAATCTAAAATTACTTTTTTTAAAAAAATTTTTTTTTTTCCAGGTTTTTTCTAGAAAAATAATTAAAAAAAATAAAAAAAAGGTAGATTTTAAAGTCCATACTAACTTTTATTCACAATAATCTAAGAAACATAAATAACAAAATGACTATAAGTTGTAAAAAGTGAGCATTTTATAAGAGTTTGAAAAAAATATAAAAGATTCTTAATTTCTTAAAATTTTAAAACAATGGCTGGTCAAACTGACTTTTAACTTTCAGAATCACTTTTATAATGTAATCTGAGAATAAAACATAAATTACTTTTACTCTTACTGTCTCCAAAAATATTTTTTGAAAAAGGGTACTGCCTTAAAGGGGCCTTAAAATAAGAATAATTTTAACCACACAAAAACAGCTTCAGTGATTTAAGGAGTTATTTTCTTTTTGCTTTTTCATTCAATATCACACTATAAGCATTCACTTAATTGTCTTTTGTAAAAGTAAAAAATAACAACTTAAATTTCCATTACTTGACATCAGGGAAATACGCTGCCAATTATGATTTTTTTTTTCTTAACGATCTATCAGTATTCTGATTTAAATCTGGATATAGAAGAGCTGTCTTTTCATAAATGAATACTAATCCTCCTTGCATATTGGTAAAAGCAAGAAATTCTAGTCATTTTAGTATTCTTTCGGTATTATTTTAATATTTCTTAATTGCTTTTTCAAATCGAAACCCTAACACAAATTGCAGATATTATTTTTGCTGTAATGCTTCCACGTTCTGGATAAAAAATCCTGGTTATTAAATAGCTCATCTTTCAAATTATGGATTTTTAATTTATTTATTAACGTCAGTAAAGAAAAGAAAGAGCCTTCCAATGGTGTATTAGAAGAATCAGAAATAACAAGGATGCTTAAATGCCATATTAATATTGTAAAAACGAACTGAATTTTTAATAGAGAAGTTATAACTGGAACCATTAGAATTTATTTAGTCGTCAAAGAATGTCCGATGAAAAAAATTAAACTTCCCGTGTTGTATTTTTAAATAATAAAAGTGAATTAAATTTTATGGTTTCAGAAGCAGTGGGAAAATAGCTCAATAATGCATGGTATTTTATTATATTTAATGTTGCGTATTCGTTAACTTATAATGCTTTAATGACCTATTAGTACTACACAAGAGGAATAATGTTATAGCAATAAAGCTTAGAAGAATGCATTTTCCTTTTAATATTCAATTTTATTAGAGATTTTTTTGCGAATATTAATATTTCTTATTTTAATTTACTCTATTTAGAATAGTAATGATTGTATTCAACATAAGAATCCTGTTCAGAATGCACTAATAGACCATATTGTTATAAAAAGGGGATGCTACCAAAATAAGATTTTGGTTTTAATATTGATTTAAAAAAATGTGATCTCTTAGAGATAAATAAAAAAAATAAGTTGCAATATAATTCTTATGACGAAAATATATGAAGATCTTAAAATTGAAAATATATCTGTAGATTAAAAGCATATTTAAATACATAAATTAAAAACATTTGAAATATTGGGAATGAGAAAACTAAATATAACCATATAACCATATAAGTCATATAACCTAATATAAAAATTGATATTATTAATAATTTATTTTTATACTAACTCTATAAGTCATAGAAATGATATTTTCTGTAATTATGTTGATTTTTATCTCGATAGGACATTTTCTACAAAACGAGCACTAAAACCTTCGATATTTGATTTAAGAAGTTAAGCGGAAGAAGCTAGAAATTTTTATATAGAGTAAATAGTAATTTTTTAAAAAATAAAATATTCAAAATTTTACAAAAACATTGAATATTTTTCCAATTTCCAAATACTAAATGTTTACGGTCGGTATAAGGAATACCGTAGGTTTTCTAATCTCAAAATTATTTGTAAGTCGAAGTACTTTTGAACTTATTAATTTTTTTATATGCACACATACGAAAAGATTAAAAAGACAAATTTAATTTCACAAATCTGAGAAATCTACGGTTACAGTTTTTAATTTATTTTGATACATTATAATTCTGCAAAATTAGATTTAAACTTCAGGATCTATTTGACTATATTTTTTTTACTTCGTCTTTCTTTTTTAAAACAATAAGACTTAATAGACGATGCCACACTTTCTTGTTGTTGATGTTTAGATACAAAACTTATTACTTTCAACTAGTGGAAATTAATTCCTTTTGTTAAATTTCAAGTCAAATTTCTCTCAAACAATTGAACGTATTTCACTTTCATCATTAAATAAAAGTGGTCAGATTTAAGGCAATCTTTAGATCCTGAACACCAGAACAAATTACTTAAAAAAGTTCCACATGAATGAAAGCACGTTTTCTTTCAAGCTTTGAATCTTGCTATCTGATGTTTCGTCTGGAGTGATTGATGAGATAAATCTGTGAATACTAACAATACGGTATATGGGTCTATTTTAGCAATGAGAAATTTTTCAGTGTATTGGTATTGATTTCAAGATTATAGCTGTACGATGTAGATAGAATTGCCAGACAAAAAAAAAAGTTCTAAAAGAAAAAGATAATCGGTGGATCATAAATGCTGCACAAATGACTCCTAAGTGCCCAAATGACTTTACGTATTTAATTTAAACCAGTAGAATTACCTCATGTTGCAGCCCTTCTTTGTGTGTAAGCTTATTTGAGATCACAAATTAAATATCTGTATATTTATCGTAATAGGGGGACATATCTTTTAAAACTGTAAGCGCCTTTGTGGGCATTTTAAGCTTTCTTTCAATTTCCCATTTTTTATTTCAACATACAAACAAACGCTTCTCGTATATTATTTGAATTTTTTTTTAAAAAAAATACCCTTTTGCACGCTTTGAAAAGTTTTCATATCTATTCACTAATTATTAAGTAAATGATCATAGGAATATCTAAAAAAGATCACATGGATCATTTCAATCCTCAAAAGAAAATGACCGATTTTCAAGTAAAGGTCAGTTTCCTATACTTCTAAATATCTCATTTTTGTATAGCTGTACATGTGTAAACCAAGCAACAGTTATTATGATGATGACTAAGAATAGAACAATAAACTCCAACTTTGCTTTGTTTCAATGACACATATTGATGATCGAGACTATTCTTCTCTCCCTTTCACAAGCTTTCAATTAGCAATGGCACTTTTAGCAATCCAATTCTACTTCGAAATGTGCACGAATCCATCGGCGTTGGTTTTCGACAAAATTTTTGAGGGAAAATATTCCTTCTAGAAACGCACTCAAAAGCGGAACACGATGAAGATGTATGTGTTGATAACGATAACTCACAGAATGAATCATCTCCTGATAGAAATTAAAGGGATGCTGTGGAAAGTTCTGGCAATGCGATTTTCCCTGTTATTTTCAAAACAAGACTTGAACATGACGTGGACACGAAAGTAAGCAAGGATGGAGCAATAGCTTACCAAATCTTTCTGTTAACAACAAATATACGTCATCCACACATCCAGTTGCAAGTGCACTAACTGCTTTTGCTCTTCATAATATTGGGATATTGTGTTTGGCAACGAATGAAACAAATCACTATCAAATATAAACTGTTGCTGAAGCACAACGTCATTTCGTAGATAGCAGCAACAGGTATATTACATTTTCCCCACATAGCATGTCTGTGGAGCACTAGGTATTTTAAATCATTATGCGGATAGTTTGTAGAACGAAAATCGGGACAATCAATGAACAAAGAGACAATGAGACGACATATTTTTTGTGGGATAAGTGAAAGCGTACGATATCTTACATTTGATATGCGAACTAGCTGAAAAGATCACCTGGTACGAATAAATTTGATCTAGCCTCTGAAACATCGTACCAGTACATTAAAATCTGTTATTTGTGCTATAATTCTGAACAAGAACTAACCATTGATCAACAAAAGAACTAACCATTGATCAACAATAATTCACTTTCAAATCGAGATAATGGAATATCCAATATATAGTAAATAAAATTCGAAATCAAGCTTCGGCAGGCTACTGATGTAAGGTTTGAAATTTTTTTTAAATGAGTTTTATTATTTCGGCAAGGATAAAAAGAGAATAGTTATTTTAAAACTTGGGTAATTGTAATACCTATTCCAGCTTTTGACCAAGACCTTGACATTTCTGTACATAATTTGTGTACAGTTTTCAAGCAAGCTTCAGATATTTGTTCATTTTTGGTTGAAAATTTATTCTTGTGATCGTGGAAGAACCAAGCGAAAAAAATGCCACCGTTCCCAGATCAATCTAATACTGCCCCTAAAATATCAATAAAATCTCTGGCCGTAAAATAAAATATTACAAGGAAAAAAACATAGTTTCTTTAAACTATGATAAATTCCAGAAATTAGTTTGTGGTAAATGTTTTGTTGTCACTATCATATGTTTGCCTACATATTTGCAGTAATGTCTAACTGTGGAGCATATTGTGCGCAAATTTGAATTATTTGTGTTTGTAATTCTGTTTCCTTGTCACCTGTTTTCTGCTAAAGAATACTGAACTATAAAAACTAAATAAATAAATAAGAAAAATTGATAAATCTTCAAATACTGTAGTTTGACCCCAATCGAGGGCTTAGGTACGTCCAAAATCCGGCTGTTCGAGTGTTAAATCCATATTTGTTTTGAATTTTTGTCCTATTACGAGGAGTTTTATTTTGTCTTCCAAATACTGGTTAAGACATGTTTAAAATTTTACTAAGCAATACTAATTTTTCTTCTGTGATGATGTTTATTATACATTATTCTCCACTTTTTCTAAAGAAATATACTTATTATTGAGTTATATGTGTCTTCAGTTATACAACATTAAGAAGCTCATCAATTGAATAAAATTTGTTTCGAAGTCCAAATTCCTCTGAGAATATATCTCATAACCCAAACATTTTTTTTTTATTTGATAATTGCATTTTTCGCCATAAATCATCCCACATCTTAGGGAAAAAAAGAAGGTTGCATTGAACCACAGTTTATTTAATGCATTTTATCCCAATGTATTTATTTTGTTGAATTTTGAGAAGAATCATATTTTCTGAAGTTATAATTAAGCCTAAATAAACTAAATATAACAAAGTTTGAGATTTTTTTTTTATATTTTATCTGAGAAATCTGCTATGTCCTCTAAATAGGGTAATGGGATAAATGGTTTAATATTTGCACTTACATGTTTTATTGTTTTCTTCAACAATGAAAAGCGATTTCCGAGAACAAAATTTTACTTTATTTGAATAATACTTTCTGTTTTACAAGATAGTTCACTTTTCAGTTGAATTTACACACACTTTAATCTTGGTAAAAAGCTTGAAAGTAAGCCTAACAAAGTGTTTTTTCACATATTTCACAGTATGTTTGTGGTTTCCCTTTGCAGCTCCCTTTGACAAAGACTCTTTTCTCCTCGCTTTAGTAAAATGTGACTAAAACTATCTTTACAGATGTCTTATTTTGCACTAGAAGTACAATAGAGATCCGAGGTCCTCAATATGTTCTTATTAGAGTTCTTTGAGATATACTATTGCTACAGTTCTTCGGAACTCTTTCAAGTTTAAGAATTCATCTTTTTTTAGAGTTTTGTAAACTATTCAGGCGTTTATCATAGCCAGCAACACTTGACATAGCAAGTAACTAGTTTACCATCCAGTAAACGTATAAAAAGTGGTCAGTAACACTTTGTTCCCAAGAATTTTAAGGGAATTAAGTCCAGCCAAGCAGTCTTGGTGATCTACATCGCCAATATGTTGTAAGAATTTTATCAAATTCGCTTCTTCACGTTAACTTTATCTTTGTGCCCTCGTACTCGTATCCAAATTTCATATAAAATGATCATTTAATATGCTGCCCAAAGATTTTACTTTCAAGGATCGATCCTGGACATGCTGACTGTCCATTGTCCACAAAGTGTAAATAAGATTAAAACTTTTGCAAAATATTTCGAGACAGATGCCATGTTTCACCAGAGTAATGTCAAGTTCTTCAGCATCTGACGAGTAATCACGTTCACAGGCATTTGAATGATAACCATTTAGAAGCAAAATTCCTTTAAAAACACGTATTTTGTTTGCAATAATAAAAAAATCGTGTTTTTTGGGGTTTTTTTTTAAGTTATTCTTCTTTTGGGGCGTTAGAGAAACAGGATTAGGGTGAATTTTTACAATGCGCGCGCACCCCGTCACGAATGTGACGCACACCATCACGAATGCGAAAATCTTTTGTCAAGAAATATACCGAACGGGACAAATCATTCCTGCCCCTTCAAAATTCCCAGAAAAATATTTCTCTTCACTTCCCTGAAGAAAGGGACACACGGGTTTGAACCGGGGACCTCCTGATCTGCAGTCGAATGCTCTACCACTGATTTATACATCCGAGTCAGCAAGCCTGTGCTTTGTGTTCCGTAGGAACGGATACGAAAATGCTTTGATTAGAAGTATGCAGAATGGGACAGATTCTTCCCGCCTTCAAATTCTCAAAAAATATTTCTTACTTTCCCCCAAAAAGGGGGGCCACGGTTTGAAGGGGAAAAACCCATCTGATCAACTTAACTAGTTTCCCCGCCCGAAAGTTTTTTGCTTCCTAGGGGGGAAACAAAAATTTTTTGGGGGAAAAAAATTTTAATGAATTTATTGGCATTTTTCCAAAGGGGGGTTTTTTTAAATTTAAACGGAATTCGGGGTTTCCCATTACGAATTATCTTCCCTGGGGCCCCTTTTGGGGGGCCCCACCCCGCCTGAAAAATAAAAACCTTACTGCGTCATGACCCCATTTTTTTAAAACAACCCTTTTTTAAAAAAGAAAAATTTCGTTAAAACCAAAACTTTTATTTTTTTTTTCAGGTTTTTGGGGGAAAATTTGAGAAAATTCACCGGGGTTTCCCCCCTTTTGGGAATTTTTTCTTCTTTAAACAAAAATTTTTTCATTTTAAACTTTGGAAATCAAAAACTCCCCCAGGGCTATGGGTTTTAATAAAAAACTTTTTTTAACCCCCTCTTTTTTTTTTACCCGGGCCCCTTTGGTGTGCAACTCTTAGTTTTAAATTTTAATTTCAAGCCCCTCAACTAAAAAACCACCAAATTTTTCCCAAAAAAGGGGAAAAAAAGGTTTTTTATAAAAAAAAAAAATTAAAAAACTATTTCCTTTTAAATAAATTGCAAAATATTAAGAAAATATTACCTAAAAACCCCCGGGGGGAAAAAAAAAATATTCCAAAAAAGAAAAACCCAAAAAAATAAAAAAAATTTGAAAAAAGAGAAAACCAAAATTCACTTGAAAAATTATAAAAATTTTCAAAAAGGGAAAAACAAATTTTTTGGGAAAAGAAATTTTAATTTTTTTTTTCCCCCCAAAAAAATTTTTTTAAATTTTCCCCGGGGGAAAAAAAATCCCCCTTTTTAAAAAAAAAAAAAAAAATTTTTTTTTTTGGGATTTTAAAGGGGCCCTAAAAAGCTTAAAAAGGGTTTAAATTAAAGGAAAATTTTGAAAATTATTTTTTAATCAAAAATAACTTTAAAAAATTTAAAGTAAAAACATTATTTTACGTTTAAAATTTTGAAATTTTGGGGCCCTTTTTGGACCAAAAAACGGAAACAAAAAAACCCAAATCTCTTTTTAATATATTTTAATTTTTTTTTTTTTTTAAAATTTGATCTCAATGAAAAAAGGGAAAAAAAAATACTTTATTTTGAGCATACTTTCCACAATTCTTTTTGGAAAAAAAAAACTTTTTAAAAGGGGTCAAACTTTTTATTGGGTTTTTCTTTTTTATTTTTGGACAGGGGAAAAACCCCCCAAGAAAAAAAAAAAAATTTAAAAAAAAGGAAGGTGCCAAATGAAAAAAAGGAAATAAGAAAAAGGGTTCGGAAAAAATTACAAATTTAAAAAAAAAGAAAAAACCGAGCAAAAAAATTTGGGAAAACCTTTTTTTTTTTTGAAAATAAAAACAAAACTTAAAGGTTTTAAAAAGAACAAAAAAACAAGCCCATTTCGGTTAAAACCCATTTAAGGGATTTTTTATTTTTTTAAAAGAAAAAAATTTTTTTTTGCTGTATCGTAATTTTTTATATCCATTCACTTAAAAAAAACACAACAAATTCCCTTTTTTTCTCAAAAGTTGAAAGTGAGTTTTAACACCCTGAAAAAATACAAAAGGGGAAAAATTGTAAAAATAAAACTTTAACAGCAATTTCTTAATTATCTTTTTTTTTTCTTTTTTAAAATAAAAGAATTTCTAAGAAATTAAAAGACCCCTTATCTCTCAAACATTCACTTCTCAAAAATAATCAGCAAAAACTTTTTAAAAATTTTTAAACCCAAGAAATCCTTGTTCAGAAAAAAATTTTTTTTTACATAATATTCTTCCTCCCAAAATGGGGAAACCAAAGTACAAAAAAAAATTGTTTAGATATTGAAGAGAGATTAAAAAATTTTCTTTCTCTATTTTAAAAATTTTATTCTTTTGAAAAAAACATTGTGTTTTGTGGGGAAAATATAATATACTTATTTTGCAGTGAAAATTTTCCCTTTTCTTAAAAAATTAAATTTTTTTTTTGATCTTTTTTTTTCAAATTGAAAAAATTTTAAAAATTTTTACAAGGAAAATTTTTTTGAAGTCTAAAATATTTCAAAAAAAAAATTTATTCCGTAGTTTTTTGGGAAAAAAAGGATATTTTTAAAAAGAATTTTATTTCAATGGGATTCCAAACGAAATGATTTGGGAATGGTTTTTCTGAATTTTTAGAAAATAAACTTAGTATATGTTTTTACTATTTTCTAATCTAAAATTCCAAAGAACATGAGTTTTATAATCTGTTTTCTTACATAAATTTATTTTATTGTTACAAAAAAATGGAAGAACCCTTTGAGGGAAATCGAATAAAAAAAGATTTTCTTTTTGAAAATTGAAGACAAACGCTAAGTAAAGACGCTTTTCAAATTTATATAAGTTTATATTTTATTAAACTAAAATATAAACACATTTCATATATAATAAATTTTGAAGGGAGTTTTTAAAAATTAAATATACTAAATATTTCTCCTCACTTATTTAAATTTAAAAAAAAACCAAGCTGTAATAATCAAATTACAATAACTGATTTGAAAACTATTTATCGTTTTGAAGTTCAAAGAAAAAATTATTGTTTATATTTTATAACCCTTTTAAATTTTAAAAAAATTAACAACTTACGTACAACCATATCGTACAAAAGAACTTATTTATAAATTCAATTAAATATTTGTGAAAAATCGTGTTTTTAATTTTTATTGTTAAAGTTCCCTTCTGGAACACCAAATTCAGATATGATAATATAGGAAAAAAGTGTTAAACTATTTGCGCAATTTTTATTTATTTTAAATTGGGCTGTAATGCGTATTGTTTTTTAAAAAAAAACCTTATTTATAAATAATAAAGAAAAAAAACCTTTGTGATGTTTAATATTAATTTAGGTTTTAATCATGTATTTATTTATTAATTTTAAATCGTAGAATCCATCGTTTTTTTTTTTTAAAAATTTTCCCCAAATTTTTTTTTATTTTTAATTTTTCATTTTTTCCTTTTGATTTCTATGGACATTTTTCCAAAAATATTTTCTAAAAAAGGTTATTTATTAAATAAAAAAAGATTTTCATGCTTATTATTTCAAATTAATGCTTTTCCGTGGGGGGACCCAAATTCATTTTAAAAAATGAGGGTTTTACTGTTTTAAAATAAAAGCAGCATGAACAAAAAAGGGGCTTTTATCCTGGGATATAATATTTTAATGATGGTTTTTGATTATAACTTTATTTGGAGATGACAAATGTTGCTTACATTTATTTTTATGTTTTAAATACTTGAAGATTCAAAAACTTCTAGAAGGTCCGTCTTAACCATTTTCAAAAATTGCTGCATAGGTTTTAAAAATTTTAAAAATTATTCCTTGAAACAAGGTTTAATGGATGAATTGCTAATGTAGGCACTTTTCATTGTTTTAAACAAGCTATTACCCCAAAATTAATTAAGAGAATGCGTTTTTTCTTCAAACATGAATTCAAGCTCGTCGGGGATGTTAAAGAAAATCAAATCAAATTTCAGTGACTGAGGGGGTTTAACGTCGAAATATAAGCAGCATAAAGCTATTGGTGAAAGACCTCCCAATTTTGATCTGCTTGGAATCGTCACAAAGGGAACACGAACAGTTTGGATTATTTTCAATATATGGAAAAATTCCATTGTAGTGATTCAAATTTCAAACCTAAATTTGGGAAAAAAAGCAAGGGGGGAGCCAAACTGGGGTAGGAGCTAATTTTGGGAAGACGATTTTAAATTTTTGGGCAGAATAGTTGGATAACTGTGCTAAGGGTGATCGAATGGAAGGAGTTCTTAAAGGCATTGACTCCCCCCCGGCTTTGTATGAATAAAAAAGAAAGCTACTTATATTTTTGTAATTAGTTCAATCGCATCAAAATATTTTTATATATTTTGTACCCATTCAACAAATGTTGGCACACTAAATATCTAGAATTTGATTTTTACGAACATTGCGGAAGGTCTGCCAAACTATACTTGACAATGTTTTGGGTTAACGGAAACGAATCGTAATTTTTCTAAAATTGTTGTGTCAAGTGTTGTTACATAACAATTGTTTATCTGCTCATGAAAAATTTAATTTCGAACCTCAAGAGGAACCGGAACAAAAAGGGTCTAGAAAGGTCTAAGCCCACGAAATTCTAAAATATTTCGAGAGATCCATATAATAATCGGGTTTTAATTTGAGGTTCCCATGAAGGGCAAAATTATGAAAGTGATTGCAAAGAATCTGAAAACAGGGTATAATTGATCATATTCCCGTAAATCCATTATACATCAATAGGGATGGAACAGAATGGATACCGCATAATAGTAATGTTTCTGGCAGATTTCATTAATTAGCACAAAGGATGAAAAAGGCTTTTTCGCCACAGCCACTAGTACAAACGCTTAGGCCTGTCAAAGCCGCAAAAGTCAGCATCAGTTTAAAAATATCTTTAAACCACAAAGGTCTCTGAAATTTATTTACTTAACCCTACTAAATGACACCATTTAAAATATTTTTACGTATGCCGTGGCGTCAAAATTGAATTTCAATTAAAGGAAGGCCTGACTTTCAAAGGGTGTTAAAGTATACCTCCAAACTTTTAAAGTAACAATTTTGTTGTTTAAAACGCATTTGGAGACTTTATACAATTTTAGAGCTGTTTTACATAAGGATCTTTCATTTAATCCAAAATGAACCTTGTTTCTTTTTGTTGAAAATTTTGCATTTATATGAAGTTTATATATAAAAAGAAAAAATAAACAAGATTTCATTTTGAAACTATTATATGATGTCTTGGAAAATATTGTTTAAAACCATTAAGCAAAAAAAAAACATTCATTTTTGTAAATGATTTTTTATAATTTTAAATAAATGATATATATTTAGGTAAATGACCATGGTGGGTTTGTATTTATTTTCTGCTCCCTTTTCGTTAATTACCTTACCTACAAGGAATATTTGGGATTGATTTTGTTGATTTGTGAATTTATTATTTAGTTACATGACAGCAAATTCTACAGACGAATGGTAACATACTCTGCACGAAACAATACATTAATCATTTTCAGCTGTAAATCAATACATTAAATACATTTCCTTCACTTTTCTTGTCAGAATCATTCAACTTTCCTGAATAAAATCATTATTCTTATTCCACACTGTTTTTTCATTGCGTGACATATTCATGTATAAATATTAACAAAGCGAAATAAAGAAATCAAACAGAACCGAAAAGGGTTTGTATGGAACAATACAAATGACTTTAAATAAATGATGAGACAGGGAATAAAAGATTAAATTTCATAAACTTTTTGCCTTTTTTCCCAAAACCATTTTTTTAAAAAGGGGAAGATAGCCAGTTTTAAATTACGAAAAATTTTAACGCCTTTTCTAGATCCATAAAAAATTTGGGAAAATTTTTTTTTGAGTTTTTTTACTTAAGGTTTTTTTTTTCACAAAATCAAGGTACCCAAAACGTTCTAATTTTTTAAAAATTGAAAAATGAATAACTTTTTTAATATTTAATTCCCCTTTTAATTAGAAAAACATATAAACGCCCAAAAATATATTTTTTTTCAATAAAAATATTTAAAATTTTTGAAAAAGAAGAAAGAATGAAAATTTTAAAAAAAAAAAAAATCTTTTTTAAATTTAAAAGTTTCTAATAAGAACATTTTTTAATATTGAGAAGATTTTCTCAGAGCCCTTTTTGGGGGTTTAAAAAACACAAATTATTTTCAAAGTTATGATCAATTGAAGAGTTACCATCTGTTTCGTTAAAATTTTCTATCATGATGATTTAAATATGAATAAAACCTTTAAAAATCATATTTCAAAAAAACTAGTTCAGGCTGTGTATAATCTTAGCATCAGTGGGAAATATTATTTCATTAAATGATAAAGTTTTAAATCAATGACAATATTTCTTCATTTGTTACGCAACATTGCATTTCAATAATTTTTTTCATATAAATTAAAAATTTTATTGGGTTTTTTCTATTCAAACAAATTTTTAAAAAAAAATAATTTTGGTTTTTTAAAAACCCTAGTCAAATCGAAGTCTTAGAAATTTTTTTATAATATAAGGGGGTTTGCAAAGTTGTTTTCGTCAAAAAAATCGTTTAAAATTTTAGGTTTCATCCCGAAACAAAGAAAATACAATTGTAAATTAAACAAAACTAATTTTTTTAAAATAATTTAGAAAAAAATGATTTTCTTTTAAAAATTCTACAAATACTACTTTAAATTTGTTCAAATTGGTTGGTAATTAACACCTCACTCCAAAGCCAGATGATGGCTGATAGCATTAAGACTCTGGGGTTTTAACCAAGCAATTGATGAGGTTGATATTCAGCACCCATTTTAAATTAGAACAATGGCTTAAGATTTTATTTTCACTTTGAGCTACCATTTGGGCCAATTTTTGATATTTTAAACTTTTCTGAAGGAAATTAATTAAAATTTTAAAAA
>BMAV01024923.1:0-18472 GCA_019973955.1 Trichonephila inaurata madagascariensis | reverse complement strand
CTCCAGAGAAAAAAAAAAAGGGAATTGACCCTCATCTGCAAACCACATAAGGTTGCAATAAAATATTATCGTAATTTTCATTCTGTGTGGCATGAAAATCTAAGTCTCAATTTCTATTCCTGGGATTCATATAAAACTTTTTTGCAGAATTCCCTTTTAAACCTGATCTGAGTACTTGTAACTGTACTAGTACTTTTTTCATATAACTATTTATAATATAAAGTATTTTTCTCGGTAGTCATTTATACAATGACTTATATATATTTTCTTGAACTGTAGGAGTCAGTGGCGCACACAAGGGGGAGGGGTCCTGGGGGTCTGTCCCCCCCAAAGCCCTTGATTTTTTTCCGATTGGTTATAATTCTAAGTATATAATACGTAAAATTTAATTAAATATTTGTTATTAATGATTAATTTTATTAATTAATGCTAATTATTTATTCAATAATGTTTTTTACTGTGATTTGTTCCTGAAAATCGACAAAATCAAAAATAGCATGATACAAGAATGGTGAACTTTCAACCAAGGACCCCCTTCCTCCCCCTTGAAAAATTCCTGTGTGCGCTACTGATAGGAGTCGTATAATAACGAATCGAGACTATCAAAATGGCTATACCAGATTCTTTGAACTGCATGAAAGATTTATAAAATTGATTTTAAAATAAACATAAATTCTTATTTATAAAATAGACGAATATTTTATCCACACGATGATTGTATTAGAGTGACAAGAGATACCACAATTTATTTGACATATATTACCAAATTTTCAAAATACTACATCTTTAATATACATCTTTATTATCTTTGCACCAATTTCAAATCTCACCGATCCTTTACCAATTCTATAAGTGATACGAAAAGAAACCTTAAGGAAAGTTTACTTGTTGAAATGTAAATATTTTGAGAGGACAATTTCTTTTTACTCCTCCGCGTTCATGTTCAAAATATTCTTTAACTTTTTGCGAAGATGTGGATGATGAGACTCCAAAAACTCCTAATCATACACACGCATAGATATACATTTTTAAATTTGGCAGTAATTAAATCAGGGGTCGCCAACCCATGGCTCACCTTGAATAATTTTGCGGTCCGCGAGATTCATTACAGCTTTACAAGATACGATTATTTTGAGCAATATTTTTGTTTATAGTGTAGTGTTTTGTAACAAATATATGTGGGAATCCAACCGAAATCTTCCAAAAGGTCGGATACTTCAGACAGCGGGGTTTTTATTGGCGTGGTGTCTAGGGGTTTTTAGGGTGTATTAGTTAATTTTGAAATAAAATAGACAACATAGTTTAAGAAAGAAACTGGTTGAAAACTAAATAATTTATTAAGAATTATAGGGGAGTATTTACATGGGGAATATTTCAAAAGAATAGGAAAGTTGGATAAGCATATTTCAGAAGAATAAGAAAGTTAGATCACATTACTTTAAGGAAGGCAATTGAGATTAAATAGAACTCATTATGGTGCTATTAAGACTTACCGCCTGGCGCGGAAGAACGGCGCTGACGCGCGAAATACGACGTTTCTCCGACGGGTGTTAGTGGGCCTCTGCCAAAAAAGGTTGATGTCGGCGTTTTAAAAGGGACGTTAGATAGCATTGATGTGGAATACTGTTTTGATTAGAATTGCCAACCTCTGTAAAGGGATATGATCTAACCTTTTACAAATGGGATATCCTACATATATTCCATAAATGTTTTTTTTATTTTATTACGTTTCTTTTGTTTTTCTACATACTTAGAAGTGAGCGCAATTGCATTTCATCTAATTCCCGCAGCATTACACTTGAATCCTGTGACTTTATCAAGCTGCTTAATGCTAGAGCAAGGCATATTTAATTATTGCATTATTATTATTAAATTATCCATGCTCGTATACGTAAATATAATGAAAACAGTATTATTAATTCATTCAATTTTAAATTCTCCTTCCAATAAATGCATGCAATGGGCCCAAATCTAAGACAAAGATATATATTTTTACATGCGGCTCGTGGGATTATAATGTTTACCCGAAGTGTCTCGCATGGTCATTTGGGTTGGCCAACCCTGATTTAAGATATTGTTCATGATTATTGCTTCTCACTCAACACGCAGTCCACTATGTTCATCTTAATTTCCCATCTAAGGGAAGCTAAATGCTAAATAATTATCGCTATACTTTCATATTTTTGAAGTGATAACTTCTTCAGGCGTGTTTTGCTGCAGAGTGAATTTAAAGTAAGTGACAGGTTTGGGTGCGTCACGCTCGATTGGATTTATTCAGCTCCAGTCGGCAATCGTGCTCGGGTCGGCAACATGCTTTTCATTTTGAGCTGAAAAGTTTTCAGGCGTGTGTTTTTTAAAAGAAAAAAAAATCATGCATACTTTTTCCGTTAAGTTCTACTTTCTTTTTTTAAAAATATTACTGTCATGTAGCCCATTTCCACTTAACTCCAAAGAGTGAACAAGAGAAAAGCAAGCGAAAGTAATTGTAAAAAAAAAAAAGTGAGATTATTTTTATGTAGGAGATTGAAGATAAAAAGAAACGAAACATGTGTGTGTGGTATCTATTTATTGATTCAATGGAAAGAGCATTTAAGCACAAAAATATGTCAAAAGAATTAAAGTCCAAAATTGAAGTTAATTGGCTCGAAAGTTGCCATTAGTTTGGCTTATATTTGTGATGATAACTAAGAGATTCCAAGAAAACAAGTAATATATCTATAAAAAAAAATTTCACGTCAATTCCTACTTTGTTAGAAAAAACGTACTGGCGCTATCTGTTGCAGCTAATTAGAACTACAAGGGAAATAACGCAGAATAAATTTAAAATTAAAAAATAAAATTTAATTAATGAATTAATATTTGAAAAAACTGTATTAACATCAAGTGTCCTCCACTGCAAGTTTAAAAAAAATTACTTGAACTTGATTGAATGAATAGAAATTATTTTATTATCGATTGAAAATTCCAACAAGATGAATAAATACATAGAGAGTGCGAGCTAATAGTAGGAATTGAATAAAAGCATTAATTGAGAAAAAATACAAACCCTCTCCTTTTTTGCTTAGAGAATTTTAAGAAAAGTAAACGGGGCTCTCAGAGCAGAAGTTTCATATCCTTACATAGTCTACGGCGTTATATAAGTTATACATTCGTTACTTACGTATTATCGCAACGGTATTGGCGACATTATATGAAAGGAAGCATATGGTGGCCGATTCAGCGCGCATGACACATGGGAAATCAGGATTGCCAACTTGGCAGCGAGCTATCTTGAACGTTGGCATGATTGCGATAGTACGTAAGAACCACAAAAGCATATATTAGGTTGGGGAAAAGGAAATTCATCATTTTTTCGGTAGATGGCCGTAGTGTCGATATCTCGTGAAGTACCGATCAAACAATCTAAAATTTATGCTCATTGTGAAGGTGATATTTCACACTAAAAAAATTCTTTTGCTGTTTTTTGTTTGATCCGTTCAGTTGTGGGTTAGAGGATGTTAAAAATGGAAGTCAACAAAGAGAAAATTCTGTACATTTTACAATTTTTCTTTGATAAAGGCGAAAATGCAAGCCAGGTGGCTGAAATTGTGAGTGGTGTTTATGGTGCCGATACTGTAACAGCTAATTGCGTGCAATTTTGGTTTCGTCGATTCCGTTCAAGTATTTTTGATGTTAAAGAGGCACCTCACACAGGAAGGCCCGTCGTCGAAAATGTCGATAAAACTACATAAATAATCGAGATTGACCGGCATGTTAGCGGTCGTAGCATCACCCAGGAGCTAAAGATCGACCATAAAACAGTTTTAAACCATTTGCCCAAAGTTGGATTCAAAAAGAAGCTCGATGTTTGGGTGCAACACCAATTAACACCAAAAACATGATGGGTCGAATTTCCATATGCAAAGCCTTTGGGCCAAATGGAATGAAATCGACCCATTTTTTAAGCGGATGGTGACTGGGGATAAGAAATGGGTCACTTACGACAATATTGTGCAAAAACGATCACACACATAATCAAGGCGCAGTGAAGCAGCTCAAACGGTGGCCAAACCAGGACTAACGGCCAGGAAGGTTCTACTGTATATTTGGTGGGACTGGAAAGGAATAATTCATTATGAGTTATTTCCGTATCGCCAAACATTAAATTCAGCTCTCTACTGTCAACAACTAGACCATTTGAAGCTTGTGATTGACCAGAAACGGCCAGAATTGGCCAACAGAAGATGTGTTGTATTTCATCAGGACAATGCCAGGCCACACACATCTGTAGAGACTCTCCAGAAACTCTGGAATTTTGGTTGGGAAGTTTTAATGTATCCCCCATATAATCCGGACCTGGCACCAAGTGATTACCACCTTTTTTTCGCATTGCAAAACTATCTGAGTGATAAGAAATTGGGATCAAGAGAAGATAGTGAAAATCGATTACTAGAGTTTTTCTCCAATAAGGACCAAGACTTCGATGAGATATAATTATAAAACTAACATTATAAAACTACCTTTAAAATGCCAACAAATTATGCAACAAAACGATGTATATTTGATCCAAATCGGACAATCCGAAAAATGTTAAATAAAGTTTTAAATTTCATTAAAAAATATTGGATTTCTTTTTCTCCACAACCTAATATATTATATATTATTTAAATGTAATCTACACATAAGTAATTTACATCTAAATAATTTTTTAAAAAAAGACTAATTAACATTTAAATCGTAAATACTCATATATAAATGCATAGGAATGCATAACTATTTACACATGCCCTTTAAAGAAAATGGATAAAATAAACAACTGTGTAATTTACCATCGTTGGTCTTGACTCCTGTTGATTTCTTTTTAATTCACTGATGTCATTGTGCCATCTAGTTTCTTTAAACAGAAACTTTAATTTTTTCCTTATGGAACGTAAAAAACCGTAGTAAAAAAAAAACTTTATAGCTTATTTTTAAATCATTTTTGAAACACTAGTCATACTATTCAGAGCCGTATCAAAACCAGGTTATCAAAAAGGCTATAAAAATTGTAATTCAAATGACCTTAGCATATTGTGAAGCAATATAAATGATACACAAGAAATTAAAGACGATATACTGTTTTAAAAAGTATAAACTTAGAAACCAAGAATAAGGAAGACTCAAGAAATAAAAACATAAAAATTCTTCCTTGCAGAATTTAAATTCTTTCAGTCGTGATTTGAATACACTTTCCAGAGAGATACGAATATTTTAAAACTTTGCAAATTCACTGAATTGCTTTTGAAACAATTTTAAACAAAGACAAAATTCATTTTAAAATTTCGCTTATTTAAATACAATGGAAAATTTTATATATTTTGTGACCCACATTTTTTTTCTTTTTTTAAAATATTACATTTGAAACTTACTAGCAATAAATTTTAAAAATTTTTTATAACTGTGTTTTTATAAGCAAAATTTATATTCACAATTTTTAGATTTAAAAAAAATATGTGCAAATGAACTATTTATGATTCTCACAGTCTATTTTTTATATTCAAGGGTATCTCTAAAAATGGGTTGACTAATGTAAGTATTTTATGCAGGCCTTTTAAAAGTAAATCAAAAAACTAAATATAAAATCATTCATATATTAAATACTTGTATTTTAAGTGTAGTACAAAAATTATTAATGTGTGAAATATAGCAAATCATAAACATTATTTAAACTACTATTAAGGTGTCAAATAAAAGAAACATTTAAAAGTATCTTACTTTTGTATACTTATTTTTACTGAAAACCGGTTTTTTATAACACAGAATAAAATTGTTTAAAATAATAAATAAGAAGTTCAAAATTCCTACTTTCTTAAAACTTCTTCTTTCTGGTCTACTTTCTCAAAAATAAAATAGCTAACTCATGAAAAATATCATCACGATTTACTTTCGAAACAATTCTAAGAAAGAAAATTATTTTTGGCCAAACGTTCTAAATTTTTTTATTGTTTATAATTTTGTGAAAGATTTGTCTACTTGTGTATAGTTAGTTCACAACGTCAATATAATATTTAAACAGCAACCAAATAGGTACGCAAAATATTCAGTTTATTATTTTATTATGCAAACAAAAAACTTTCTGACAAGTTATTATTTCCCTAAATATACCAATGAGATTAAAAATCGTGTGTCAAGAGAACGTTAAAATATTTACTTTAAAAACGAAGGATCTGTAATTAATTTTTGAATATATTACCAATTATATAAAGAAAAAATTATTATAGCATACATATAATAATTATTCTCATAAGAATAATTATTATTTAAAAAAATGATTACTATATGCAATTTTTTAATTAAATTACAAAAGTAATTATCTCTATTATAGAGAGAGGTATAATTAAAACTTGCAAAACAAAAAAAATAATGTGTTGCCACTATAAACAAAATATGTTTGGTTCTTTTAAATAAAGTGTTAAGAAATCGCAAACCTTAAATTCTGTGCTTTCCTTTAAGAAGAATACCTTTCTGAATGTCCTTAAGGTATCCGCGACTACGTTCGGAACCGTAAAAGCGTGTAAATGGACAATATTTATGATATTTAGTGTCACTTCGATTAGAATACATGTATAAAATTGTTTTATAAGGACATTATGACAAAAGAAATTATTTAAATACAATATTTTGGCAAAAAATTAACTTAGAATAACCTTTTTTCTAAATGTTCTCCTTTTGTAAAAAATGCTTCTCTTGTATTAATATTTTGCCTTATTCAGCTCAGAACTCTCTACAGAGGCTCAACTAGAATTTTTGAAACGCATAACTCGGAAGTCGGTTTATCCATGTTTTACGAAAACAGAGGGGAGAAATTTTAAGAAAATACGCCGATAATTATTTCAAATGGTTGTAACTCTGAAAAAAATGTGAATTTTCAAAATCTTATTTGAGCCTCTGTACTGAGGTCTGAGTTATCACAGACAAAATATTAATACAATAGAAGCATTTTTACAAAAGGAGAACTTTTGGAAAAAAGGTTTTTCCCTAAGTTTATTTGTTGCTAAAATATTGTATTTAAATAATTTGTTTTGTCATAATGCCCTTAAAAATAATTTTATACATTATTCTAATCAAGTACACTAAATATCATGAAAATTATTTTAGTGCTTTAAAATCATGGTTCTCTGAACGTAGTCGTATACCTTAAGACGAAGTAGCCATTATCAACAGCTCAATTATTTGAAACAATTTCAATCTAATTTATAGCACCCCCTATACAATAAGAATGCACTGAATACAATAATAATGTATTGTCGCTATCGTTATACATTAGCTATAAACCATAAAAATTATCAAAAGTATTATATTTTGTATAAGTTACCTTAAAGTAAAGTTATATGATTATGTTACTTTTTAAAAATTGCCTCTGCAAAGAAAAGCCCATAGGAGTCACTAGTAATTTATTAAACTTTTCTCTTAGTTTAGTATTGACCAGTTAATTATCAAATTAATTGTACAATACTGATACATTTAAGTATGTCATATCAGCGAAAATTGTATTTTTTTATTACTTCAGATTGTGTTTTTGTTTGCTCCTTTCGTAAAATTTTAAATAACTTTTATTTTAAACTTTTTGATACCCTTTCGGGTTCCCCGTAAGTTATAAAATTCCCAATGACATTTTGAGATTTGCTGTTTTAAGATTATATCCCAGGATGGCGAACCTTTTCATAAATGATACTTTAAAATATCGTTCATGTTTTTTTAGTAACTTAGCGTGGAGTAAATTAAATCCCATTTGCACCAGAATTAATTTAATTTTTTTTTTAACCTGAGATTTTTGAATCATTTCAAAATTCAATTGGCTTAACGCGATAAAAGGGGTCAATAGAATCCTTTTCTGCAAACATAATCTTACAAAAGCGCATTTTATCCAAAATATGTGCTTAAATATAGTATAGCTTGTTTCGATATTTCTTCAACAACAAAATGTAGTAAATGTACACTTATTGATATTATTGAAATTTCTTTGTTTTACTTTCAAATCCTACATACTTCCATACACAATCGTTGTCATTTGCGTAACTTTGGAACTGTAATGATCACTACTGAAGGTTTTAGACAGCATTTAAATTGCTTTGTGTAAATGCAGTGCTTGAAAAATTCAAATAGAATATAAATAGTCGCAAAATTAGAAAATTTAAATAAACCCGCGTAAGCAAACAAGTAGTTGCTAGCAATCGTGGCTTTAACAAGCTTGCGTGGTTTCAACTGACCCACGGGTCATAGATTCGCCATCACTGTTATATACCTTAGCAACCCAAATAGAGTTTCTAAATATCAAGCTTATTTTATTCTTGTTTTGAACACAAAAAATATTGCACTTCAATTTTCCAGAAGATAACGATGTTCTTCTTGAATTAATCTTTCTCATTGTGGAAATTTTATTAAATTTTTTATTGAATAATTTTTAAGTTTAATATGAATAAAAATCAGAATCCCCTTTTATTCGCAAATGATTAAGTATATGAAGCCCAGTGGTTGATTGGAAGTGTATCGCATTTCCACGCCACAGGTTCGGAATTCAAATCCCGGGCTGAACAAGGTCGACTTAGCCTTTCATCCGCTTAGGGGATCGATGAATGAGTACCAAGCTAGCTTGGAAACTGAGCACTGGGTGTTTTCGCCTCAGACTGACCACTTGACCGAAACATCTGCTCATGCACCCTAACGCCTAAGGTTATGTAAACTCAAATAGGCACAGTAGGCCTTGGTCCTCATGGGCTGTTTCCCCAATGAGTTCAGATTAAGTACACACTGCCCTTTATCTTAACCGTTTTAAAAATATTTTTTAAAACTTTAAAAAGCATCTCTGACTACTTCTAACTAATTGGACACTACAAACAGAGAAGGAAAAAGAGAAATAAAAGTCGCACACACGAAGAATCGGGTACCATTCATAGTTGAGAAAATATATATAATACGTTGCAGAATTTAATAACAAGTAATTATTGCAGTAAAATAAAATGAAAACGTTTAGTAAAATTAAAATAAAAATTATCTAAAGGCCCTTTCTATTATCAAAAAGGATTTCTTTTAAAACAAGAACATGTAACATACAAATATATTGTAGATTTTAAGTTAAGAAGGTTCACCCTAAATAAATTTCAAAATGAAAAAAACTTTAAAAACCTGATATTTAAAAATTTTTAGAGAGTCGGAGGGCCGCAACTGACGTACTGGCGGGCCGCGTGTTTGACACCCCTGGTTTAAAGTAAATGGGACGTCTGCGACAAGGAAAAATGAACTTTTTCAGGCAAAATTTAAAACGTTCTCACTTACTTCAATTAACACATCAATGGCAATAATATTTTTACATTGAATTATGTGTATATTTATGTGTCTGTTAATGTAAAAATAATCTTATTTTAAGTTATAAATAAATCTGTATGAGCTATTAATAATCAATAACTACTTTTTAAATCATATTCTTACAAGCTGCGTAATTAATTCAGGATAATCGTCGAGATTCCCTTTGTACTATATCCACTTGATTTATAATTTAAGAACCACACGCAAAACTAGACATAATGAACATTTTTAAAAACAAAATTTTATTTTAAAAATTTAGTAACTATTCATTTTAAACTTTACTTAATTTTTGCACAAAAAATGTGGAACTCACATAAAGTTTGAACGTATAATGCAGAAAAATTACATACCTTGTATAGAAAGATTATATATATAAAAACATATTTTGAGGAAAGTGTGTACTTGATTTATAATTACATCACATTTGTTTAAAACTTTAAAAATAAATTTTCTAGCTTTCTACTGATCGACTTCTCATAAATAATGCATCCATGGATGCAGCAAAGTGCCCTCTGTTTTTTAAAAGTAAAATTATACAATGCAAAATTTAAAGCATTTAGCATCCTAATATAAATATTATATAACTTAAACCTGACAAAGCCCTAATAGAAATAATATATTTATTCTATGATATAAATATACTTTTAATTCCAATAGAGGGCCTAACTCAATGTTGATCGAATCTCTCCTTTTTAGCATAAAATCTTATAGGAAAATAGTCGGAAAATTCAGTTCCCTTCAATTCATAATCTAATTAAGTAAATTTCAGAAAATAAAGGTAAGCTCAGCCAGAAGAAATAGAATCTATTGAACTAATGGCGTAGCTAGTGTTGAGTAGGCCCTGTATCAAAGTTCTTTAGGGGCCCTTTCTAAGAGCTCTTTAACATTTTGCGATTTTTTTGCTTATACGTTTCCCCGTATCATTGAAACGGTTTATACGGTGGTAGCTACGCCCCTGTATTGAACAAGGGCGTAGCTATATCCTGTATGGAACAGGGAGAACCCTGTAGCTACGCGCTGTATTGAACAGAAAAAAAATGGCACAAAAGGATATAATAACAAGAGATAACCTCGTATAAGTTTATAAAAATAAATTTACTTAAAATTTCATTTTGCTCCTTGCCCCAAAATTTAAATAATTTCCGAATTATCAGGAGCTTATTATAGAATTTTATATAAATAATTCATTGCATAATATTAACTATCAATTTTTTGTATTATTTTTTGAGAAAAGTGTATATATATATAATGTTTTTTAATATCATTACAAAGTTCGCAGTTCTTTTAAAAGAAAATACGAATAGTGGAAACATGGAATTTTTTTCTTTTCTCTTTAATTTTCTGAAAATTCGTTTATTAAACGAAACACAAAAACAAAAAAAAAACTCTCGACATTTTGACAGGAATATGTTTTTTATCCTTGTAATTTGAAAATTTATTTGATTTCTCAAATAGTATTTATTCTCTCAAGTTAGCCATGCACACAATTGGGTCAAGATTTTTAATTCGCGCATGACGTCATTTTGGAAAATAAACTTAGTTAGAGGCCATTCAAGATATTGTGAAGAAGACGAAATAATTCGAATGAAAAACATACAGAGAATAGTTAATTTAAAAATAAATCCTGTGCTCTCTTAAAATACGGGGAAAATTCTAGTTGTTAATCAATAATATTCAACCTATTAAATGGCAGATTGATTTTCGACGGAATTTTCTATAGTTTTTTTGTTACGCTGCTAAATTTGCTAATGTTTTTATTAAGTGATTCATAACTGTAAGAGAAAAATTTTTGGAAAAATATATCTAATAGTTCTGAAGCTCTTTAAATGCTTCTATTTAACGCATTTTTTGGGGAAATTTAGCATGCTAAAATAAATTAAATTTTCAAGAATTCGGCATTAATATTTTTACCAAGGCTTCACTGTTTCAATTAACAGAAGTTGCAATTGTTTTTGATATCAAATCAATACTGCTCAGAAAATATAGTCAGTAGAAATATTAAACTATCTTTACTTTTTTTTCATAAATTACTTTTGCTCTTTTAAAGAGAAATAAATTAGGGAAAAAGGTTACTATGATTAAAAAACAATATTCACGTGTTTTGATTAGTACTTTTGTGGCTTCTTTAAAAATTAAATGAAAGTTCATTTTTCTTCCCAGCTCAGATATTTGGCTTTAATGTTGTTTGTGTACATGTAACGTTCTTATGTCAGCATTCTGCATGTTAAAAGAATCTCTAAAATCTATTTTTTCAATGAGATTTTTTAAGAAAAATAATTTTTATTAATAAATAATATATAAGAATTTTATATTGGTTATGGGAAAGGTATCACGAATCAAATAATATTACTCTGCATTTTATATGGCATGAATAATAGTGAAAAAACTTCTAATACGTAAATATTAGTATTGATTGCAGCCATTTTGGTTAAACATTTGTTCCATTAAGAAACTGAATTCATTTCAACTTGTTTTACTGTATATCACTCTTTAAGAACATTATGAAACAAACATATTTGAATGTAGGATATGTAAACAAAATTTATTGAACAATTTTATATTCTACTTTTTTGATGCTCCGTAAATGAAAACAAAACTGGTGAAATAATAAATACATAATCAGTAAATAAATAATCAACAAAAGGTGTCAGAATAATAGATATTTTTGTACAAAAACGTATTAAGTAATACGGTTAAATAAGCTACACACATTTCGAATATAAGTATTTCATACATTATAAAACTTTAATATCAACTCAACTAACAATCACCGGTTAGTGATTGTTGTGTAGTCAAGCTAACTGCTGTGCCCTAGGGCCTGGGTTTGAATCCGGGAGAGAGCATGGATTTTTGTAAATGTATAGTGCCTTTGAGGAATGGGGGTATTCTAAATAGCCGTCGAGCCACAAGTCAATTCGTGAGGTTGGTGGAAGAGGAAAAGAGGTGGGAAGCCCTGAGCAGCCCCTAGGATGCTCTCCCTCAAAATTGGAGCGGAACTGAGTTAAATCGTACTGTCACTTGTGTGGTGCTCAAAGCTACGGCTAACGACAGAGGTACATCTAGCCCTTAGCTTCGATGAATTTCGTGGGACTCGATATGACATCGTTAGACAGCTGGCATTAGTAACAACAACAACAAATAGCGCTCACGTTTTATAAGGCAGGGGATATCTTGAGAGATTTAAACTGCCTATAAATATTTATTTTTTTATTTCTTTATATTAAATATATTTATTGGCATTTTTTGGATAAAATTTATTCCTTACTCCACATATTTGTAATACCTTTATTTAAAAATATACAAATAGGAGAGGAGAAAAATAAAGAGATTTTTACTGTTGATTTTTTAGTATGCTCAATACAATAAATTTGTCTCTCAGTCATTAATAGCGATTAAACGATAAAATAAAAAAATTGAGCTGACGCTTCTGTAACTCTTAACAACCACTAACCATTCACAAATGCAAATATTTCAATGCGAATTAATTTAATTGTTTTACTGCTTATTAGTGTCGCGGTAACTTGGACTATTTATTATACACTCACTTCCAAAAGTTAAGTACGGAGAGGAAAATGCTAATTTCCGGAAGCTAATCAGAATTGAAGAGGATGCAATTCGCTGCAGAGATAGATAGAAGTATGCAAATATGTTAGGTAACAGCTAATCGTGATATTTCATGTCAAAAAATATACAAAAAGGGCAGTCTTTAGAAGCCAGCTTTATGAGAAGGATACAGAAGTGAGTTGTAGTGCTCATAGAAGGTTAAACTTTCGTACAATTTGTTTTCAAGACATACGTGTTTCTATGACTTCCAGAAAACGAATGAAGATTCTTGAGAGATGCATGCTGGGGCGCATTGAAGCAGGACAGTCGATCACAGATGTTGTTCTTTTCTTCGGCGTTCATCATTCTGTTATTTTAGGTTTATGGAAACAATTCCAAACCACACAGACAGTATTCCGAAGGTACGTAGGCGGTCGCCCAAGGGTTACAATTCCCACAGAAGATCGATACATTGCTATTGTTGCCAAGCGGAATCGCTGAGCGACCTCCACACGTGTGACATCTATGGTTACAGCGTCCATTGGTAAGGCTATATCTGTAGCTACTGTAATCCGAAGATTACATATGAATGGACTGTATGCCCGGGTACCTCGAGTTTGTGTTCCTCTATCCGTCCAATCAAGAAGGGCACGATTAAAGTGGTGCTGGGAACATGAAAATTGGACTGTGTTTGACTGAAGCAATGTCATGTTTACTGATGAGTCAAGATTTGCTCTGGAGCCAGATGACAAGCGTAAGGGGATATGGCAAAACAAAGGCACGCAACACCCCCAAAAACATCACCGAACATCACGCATCCCGAGGCGGAACATTATGGTTGGGAGGGATTTCATTAGGGATACCGCACCGACCTGCCATATTTAAAGGGGGTCGTGACGGCTGTCCGGTATCGAGATGAAGTCCTAAAACCCCATTGTGAGATTGTACACTGCAGCAGTTGGCCCTACTTTTGTTTTAATGGACGATACCGCGTCCCCATAGAGCTCGACATCATCGATGACTACCTGGAGGAGTGAAGGGATTGCGCTAAGGCGTGGCCAGCATATTCGCCGACCTCAATCCCATTGAAAATCTTTGGATGCTCTCGGCCGTGCATATCTTCACGTTTCCCACCTCCAGCCACTCTTATTGAGCTGAAACTGCTCTACAAGAAGAATGGCATTGCTTATTCTGCGTGGTTGACCACCTAATTGAAAGCATGGTCAGAAAGTGTAAACTTTGCATACAGATGAGGGGAGATAATCATACCCCTATTAATAATGTCACATTTTTCATTTTATACTGTTTATTTTCACTTTATACATAATTCTGTTCAAGTCTCCAGTATGACATTATCTGATAACTTACAAAAAATTAATATTGTTTTCATTTTTGTATATAAATATTGATTTTGTTTTATGTATAAATATATATGCTACTTTATTGTCAAATTTTGTGTCAATCAAAGCAGTATTTGTTGATTTTTTTTTGCATTTTACATCTTCGTGCTTAACTTTTGGAAGTGAGTGTATATGAAGGATTTACTATAGAAATAACTTAATTTGATTTTAAATACGGAACTTTATTAAAAATCTCCGAACATGAATAAAGCCTTAGAAATTAACATTCTTTTCACAGTATACATACATACTTTTCAGCAGGTGGGAATAATAGAAATTAAGAAGAGACAATTTGCAACAATGAGAAATATTCAATTACATATTACACTTCTCAAAAAAATTGTATTGTTCTCATGTCAATCAATTATTTAAAAAAAGTAAGACAACAATATGGTGTTATGTTAACAATTAAACAAACCGATATATTATTAAAATGATTTGGGTAAAGATATATTCAGCAGTTTTTTTCCAGATGTAAGATGAAATCAGTTTTAATATTCACCATTCTAATCTCTTTCAGTAAGTAAATATTTTTTATTCATTTTATAATTTTAAATCCTAAGATTTAAATATGTTTTAAAAAATGTTTTTTTTATATTTGTTTTCGCTGAGAAACTAATAGGAATGTGCTTTATTATTCTATGAGCTCTAATGCATTTTATTAAAGCCCTAGGAGGTTAACGGCTGAAAAAAAAAGAATATTAGATATAAGTTTTGATTTTCAATGTAAAATGTTTATTTCTTACCAAAATCAATGCACTATTTTTCAAATTAAAATTGTTTGTTTTTATAAAATCTTACACTTTATTTCGAGGTAAAGTTTTTTTCTTTGAAGATAAGGATTAAAACATCATCGATTTTTACGTGGCCACCGTAAATGCAACCCCAAGATAGACAAGAGACAGCGCAACAAAATTTATTTTGTACATAACATGTTGACCAAGTATCAAATGATTAAATTTATAGACTTCTGTGATGTGTGGTTCCTACCAGAAACAGTAGCCAGAGTAGCCGCCATTGTTGGAGATCACCGCTGCCCCACTCCTTGGCATTGATTCAAAGAGACTTTGGATGTGTTCTTGGGGTACAGCAGACCAAGCAGCTTCCACACATTGCCAAAGTTGATCTGGTGTGGCAGATGGGGGGAGTAATCTGGGTCAATCGTTGAGCAACTATGGACCACACGTTTTCTATCGGTGAAAGATCCGGAGAGCGAGCCGGCCAGGGAAGCAATTCAATCTGGTGATTGACGAAGAAACTTTGGACAATGTGTGCCACTTGAGGTCACGCATTATCCTGTTGAAATATGGCTGTGGTCAAGCCCTGAAGGTAAGGAAGGCCAACTGGCTCCAACACCTCGGAGATGTAGCGCTAGCCGTTTAAAGTACCGGCAATGCGTACTAGAGGAGTTCGAGAGTGATATCCGATATCGCCCCATACCATAATACAACGGTGCAGGACCAGTGTGGCTGTGCATAACGCAGCTGTTTAGCATCCTCTCTCCACGGTGTCTCCAGACTCGAATCCAACCATCGTGGTGTTGCAGACAGAAGATGCGTGACTCGTCAGTAAAGACAACTTCATTCCATTCTGCCACCCACATCCTTCTTTCATCGCATCATTGGCGGTGGAGACGTCTGTGGTTCTGCGTCAAGGGTAGACCAAGCAATGGACGTCTTGTGGACAGACCACTCTGCTGTAAACGGCGTCGAATGGTACGCGCAGACCCCGAATGATGCGTTACAGACTCAATTGTGGCTGCCGGTTTCGTGATGGACCAGCGATCCGTCACTCGTCATGCACCCAAATTTCCCGTCCTCACGTGAAGTGGGCACTGAGGTGATGCAATCGCCCCCGGGTCGTCGTGCCCTCCGCATCAAACGGTCATATCGCATTCAGTTGCTTGGTTTCATCCAAAACGACTACCGATTTCCTGAAAGATTAACCCAAAACCCCGGGGCGGCATATCCTGCCTCTATCGAACTCGGAATCTTGACAAAGCTGATGCTGTTTTCTACGAGACATAACTGATCGTTTTTTGAACAAACCACAAGAAAAACACAATTATCGAACTTCAAATCATCGAAATCTGCAAGTCTTAAATAGAGCTTTGAGGTGGCGTCACAAGCGAGCGTGATGTGTGTCTGCGATGAAATTTTAATCATTTGCATAGCTCACCTCCGCTAATGCATGTTGTAAATTTCATGTTATTTGCATGCTTTCTTCAGGGCGTTGCATTTACGGTGGTCAGCGTATGTTTGAAAATGTCTAAGAACACGTGCACTTAAGCAAGTGCAAATAACATGAAATTTACAACATGCATTAGCGGAGGTGAGATATACAAATGATTAAAATTTCAGCGCAGACACACATCACGCGCGCATGTGGCGCCACCTCACAGCACTATTTAAGGCTTGGAGATTTCTACGATTTCAAGTTCAGCAATTGTGTTTTTCTTGTAGTTTTTTCGAAAAACGATCAGTTATGCCTCGTAGAAAATAGCGATCAGCTTTTGATCAAGTATCCGAGTTCGACAGAGGAAGGTTAGTGGCCTACCGAGATTGTGGATTATCTTTCGGTAGGGCCCTGTTGGACAAACCAACACTGTAATGCGGATATGTGACCGTTGATGCAGGAGGGTCGACGGACCACGTGGTTGATAGCATCCCCCTCAGTGCACCACTTACGTGATACAGGCCAGTGCGCATGGCGTGACGGATCGCTCAGTCATCACGAACCTGCACAGCACAATAAGTCTGTAACGCATCATTCAGTGTTGCGCTACCATTCGACACCGCTTTCAAAGCAGTGGCGTCCGCAAGACGTCATTGTTGGTCTACCCTTTACGTAGAACCACAGACGTCTCCGCCCCCAATGGTGCAATGAAGCAAAGATGTTGGTGGCAGAATGGAATGAAGTTGTCTTTACTGACGAGTCACGCATCTGTCTGCAACAACACGATCGTCGGATTCGAGTCTGGAGACTCCGTGGAGAGAGGATGCTGAACAGCTGCGTTATGCACCACCACACTGGTCCTGCACCGGGTATTATGGTATGGGGGTATTGAATATCACTCTCGCACTCCTCTAGTACGCAGTGCCTGTACTTTAAACAGCCAGCGCTACATCTCCGAGGTGTTGGAGCCAGTGTGCCTTCATTACCTTCAGGACTTAGCCACAGCCATATTTCAACAGGATAATGCGCGACCACACGTGCCACGCATTGTCCAAAGGTCCTTGGTCAATCACCAGATTTAATTGCTTCCCTGGCCGGCTCGCTCTCAGGATCTTTCACCGATAGAAAACATGTGGTCCATGGTTGCTCAACGATTGACCCAGATTGACAACGTATGGAAGCTGCTTGGTCTGCTGTACACCAAGAAAACATCCAAAGTCTCTTTGTATCAATGTCGAGGCGTGTGGCAGCGGTGATCTCCAACAATGGCGGCTACTCTGGTAGGAACCACACTTCACAGAAGTCTATAAATTTAATCATTTGATACTTGGTCAAGAAGTTATCTACAAAATAAATTTTGTTGGGCTATCTCATGTCTTTCTTGGTGTTGCATTTAAGGGGGCCAGCAGTGTATTTTTTGAACTTTTGTAGGTGCTTATTTCTAAAATTTTCTGGCTTTATTGTTCTGATGTTATTTTATTCGTATGTTCTTAAGCTGGTGATTCTAAATCTTATTTGAAAATATACAACTCCTATAAATTACAAAAAAGGCAGATAATATATGTATGATGAGGAAAAAGAGCGTATAATTTATACATTCTTATTACCAAAAAAGCACCTCTTAAATTTTTAATTTGCATAAATAATGAACTAAATTTGCTTTTTTTAATATTGACTCTGTTTTTTTTTTTTTTAAAAATCAACTTGTATAGGATCTGGCAAATAAATAATTTTGTCAAATATGAAACATCTATTGCTTTTTATATAACTTTAATATATTCTCTGAGCCTGTATTCTTTTGATAATAAATTGCATCGAAACATTCAGAACAACTATGAACGAAACTTTAAACTAAATCTCCAGAAATATCAATACAAAATTTTTGGACAATTTTAAAATAGTAGGAACATTAACATAATTTAGAAGTGCATGTTATAATATATTAAAATAATGTCCTAAAGTTAAAAATCGATAAAGTTTTTTATATAAAAAACTTCTTTACATTTTAAATCATTATTAACTTTTATTAT